>JAQIWH010000131.1:0-71054 GCA_034695005.1 Cryptops parisi
ACATGACTACATTGACCAATCCGAGGCACTGCCGTGAACGGGGTAAAAAACACGGCGCCGTGTACGTAGCCACTACCTAAAAAAAAACATTCCGGTTAATTGTATATTTATAGAATGAAAATGAACAGGTTTTGACAAAAATCTTAAAGGGTAGGACTCTTAACAGGACTCGAGTTAACAAGCTAATTAAAAAATGCAATTATGCCGTTTTTCCAGAGATCAGTAGCTTTTTCATTGTTTTGGAGGTGAAACAACCAGAGAGTGAATCCATAAACTAAAGAGGTTATGGTGAAGCTATGAACAGAAAGAAATTTAAAAAAAAAATTATTTTTAATAGGCTCGTTCCATTTTCTTGCTCCCAAAAGTCCGAGAGTGCAAATTATAGGCAACCCAATGTTTTTGGTCTAAAACGATTCAATTTATGCAAGCTAAGGAATAACGAAATAAGTGGATTTATGTCATTTTTCCACCTCAATTAAGCATATGTCTGTTAATGATAATATATGCGAATAAACATAGTAATTTTATATTTGAAATACAATGTGAATTAAATTCGAAACTATATGGGTATTGTTATATTGTAGGTTACACTCCTATCTCAAACTATTAGTAACATTGGTACTAATTAGGAAATTAATTCTTTTTGAATAATAATGCTGATGCATGATTTAATTAAATAATTTAACAAGATTTTGCTTTTTTTTTCAATATACATATATGTATTAAAAAAATATAGGTACATAATGTATGTATATGTAGGTCGAATATGTAGGCTACATAACATATGTTACATACTAAGTTACAGTATTTCACATCCAAGTTAGCAGCCACTGCTGTGAGATGTGCAAAAAACTGTAAGTTAAATACAAAATCGTAAATCACAGCTGAAATTGAAAGCTTATGTAACGATGTCATAAATACTGTAATAATAGATTAATCGTTTCTTCAGCTGAGCTTTGAACTTTAAAAAGTTAACGCGATTAGTAACAAAATTTGTGATTGGCTGCACATTTTTGCCATGCCTTGTAGGTGTGGTTTCGTCCTTAGCTAACCTTGACATTGGAAAAGGGGGACCCCATCAAACTTTGTTGTCAACTCATTGCTTTATCTTTTCACATTCTGATGTGAAAAGCAGACATTGTATGTCTTGTGTGGGTGTTTAGCAGGAAGAAGACAACTGAAATCTGATTTTCAGAATTTGGTAAACATTTTTCTTAGAATTCAACTTTTTGCTTTCCTTCCTGTATGAAATCTTATTGGCACAAGGCAAGGCAGCAACTAAGTTTGGATAGGAACAAAAATCTTGCAGCTGCAGCACACACAAGTCCATTTCACATGTGGTGTTTGTCAGTGATCATACATAGTGTCACCAGTTGTGTTTATTTTTGACTTGTTGGAAACTACTGCAAAATTTGAGTGGGTAAGATAATTAATCTTGACATTTGTTATTTTAAATGTTCACAACGACACTTTAATTGTATTGCTGACATTGATTTATTCTGTGGTAGTAATGAGCCCAAGCATAAAATTTATTTGAAATGTGCTACTGTAATCTTAATGTATTCTTTGTCTGTAGACATGTGAATAGGGTTATTTTCTCTAAAAACTACAAAGCACATGTATGATTTTTCGTCGCTCCAAAATATATGAAATATTCATATTTTGTAAAAAAAAATTCACAGTCCTACACGTAACTTATGTGCAAATTGCTTTACAGTATATGTACGAACCCATCCATACCTTTGGTACGAACGTCTTAATTATATTCATGGTTTTTAACTTACACTAATCTAGCTTCATTATATGTTTAGCATAATTAATGTGCATAATTTTTTACCATTATAGTTAGTAATTTTCTACGATTATAATATTGTATGTAAGTAACCTGCTGATGGTACAGTATGTTTAGTTTAATTTTACAAACTAACTATACTATCAAAATATTTTATACATATAATATTAAACGCACCTGCATTTTGTGTAACAATGCGATTAGTTTTTCCTAAAGCTATATAAAATGTCTAATTTATCTTTTATTTTTCTTCAGAAAGTTATATAAACACAATAAAAAACACATTATTATGTAACATCACTAACATGCATAGTTTATGTAAATAGTTGTATAGTAAGTACCAAACATTTGACCATCTGATTTGAAAATAGCAAAATTGGAGCGAAGACTGATTTGATAATTATTTTTTTATCTTATGGGGAATTTATAAAGACGAATACCGAAGTTAAAATGGTAGAAAACTTAATATTGGACAGTTATGTTTTGTAACTTGTGCTATATAATCTGAAGTCGATATGCAACTGTGGAGATAGGTGATATTGAAAGCTTTTGATAGTTTTCATTCATTGTTTGTAGGAATTCAGTTATCAGCCATCAAACAGGAGAGTAATTTTAACTTTGGTGTAATGTAAATGTGGAATTTCCGCCTTGATAAACCGTAAAAAAAAAGTTTTGAAAAGGAAATGAAATTTTTCCCTGAAAAAATAATCAGGTAATGCAATTTGGAAGCAGAACCATTTTCTTCTCTGTGACATAATTTTCTACAATTACTGAAAAAAAAACTGTACAGCAAAAAAGCAGGAAAAGTGTGTTGCACGGTGATGTAATCTACACACCAGCGTATTAAATGACAATATGAACCACGTCACTTGAGGATGCATTTTACTGTCCCAAGCTACCTGAAAAAACTGGGTCGGTAGAGAGTGAGCTTTTGACTAGTTTGCCTTGCAGCTTGAGATAGGAGAGGTTTGTTTATACTATCATGTTCTTCATATATACACAAATATATATTTTATCCAAAGCAAGAAACTAGGAAGTTGGGCAAACCTCATGCACATTGTTTCAGTAGAATCTAGTATTAGGTATGAAATTCTCAATATGTTATTAACTTATATTGACATTATGTGTTATTAACATTGATTATGCTTGTGAAATTGTGATGCTTGAAGTTTCGAAATGGTAATATTCAGAGTTTGAAAGTACGGTTTTTTGTTTTTAATTCAATTTTTTCAATCCGTAGTTTATTTAGTTGGTAATATTTTTTGTAGCTTTTTTTGCTGTAATGCAACAAAAATGTGTAATTTAAAAACAAATCTCATCAACAATTTTGTAGTGTATTTACAAATTAAAAGTTTGAAACTTTTAAACATTTTAATTATGAAACTTGAACAAGTCTCTGAATAGAGTATTTTTATTTGTAAATATAAATATATAGAGACATAATAAATATTGAAGATTTAGATTCTTGGAATATAGCTTTATTTTTTAAAAACGTTATGATTTTATTTTAACACACAAAATTCTTGCTGCAGTTACATTATTGACCTATATTATCTTGAAATAATTTTTACTAATGAAAAATACATGTTGTGGATATAGCATTGTAATAATAAATTTTATAATAATATAACATTACAATAATGCAAATATTAGTTTAAATACAAAACACTACTTTCGATTAGATGCCCCACCTCTTTTGTGTTGCTACTTGTTTATACTTGGTTATGGGTTTATTTTGCAGGTTAGGTTAGAAAAAAGAAATTTATTAAATTTATGATTTGTTTTTTTTTTTTGTTTTTTAACCTGACCTGCAAAATAAACCTATAACCAAGTACAAGCAAGTAACAACACTAGAGAGTTGGGGCGTCTAATCGAAAAGTACCAAAAATTATGTATGTTAAGTATTTCATAAAATATGTTTGCCTCATGTACATACACATAATACGCTACAAGGGTTTGAACGAGTGAATGGAAAATGTTAACCAGGGAACTTTTAACACCTTTTTGTAGTAAGATAACGTTTAAATAACGTCGTCGTTGTCCAGTCGAGAGAAAAACATGCATCCTAAATCCAATGGCAGTGCGGGCAGTTCAAAAGACCATTTTTACAACATTTCGATGCATAACAAGTTGGAATCTCATACGCTTACTCAATTGCAACCTAGAAGGCTTAGCAAAGGTTGGTTATTCGTTCCTATTACATAAGTGCAACCTCATCTATCATTTGTCATTGTGTATATATATATATAGAGAGAGAGAGAGAGAGAGACAGAGAGGACTGATTGGAAAGTAGAAAGTCTGCTTTGTCGTTATAAGTATCGTGTAGTTATGATTTGGTTTTCACATGTTAACAATGGCTATGTAAATTTTCAGGTGACCGAAGTGGCGAATATGTCAACGTACCGCACGTGATTGTAATGGTTGGTTTACCAGCCAGAGGAAAGACCTACATTGCTAAGAAATTGGCTCGATACCTAAACTGGATTGGTATTAATACCCAAGGTTCGTATGTCAGGTTTATTATTATACAGGGTGAGTCAAAACAGATGTCACCGCTGTATTAAGTATTCAATATAAGTGATAACATCTTTTTTGTCTTGCACAACGAAGCGAAACAAAAATTTGACATCTTGCTTTGCGAACAAATATACAGAGTGAATCAAAAAGTTGTTATTCATTATTATGTATTCAATATAAGTGGTGACATTTTTTTAACTTGCACTGTACATTCAGTTGGTGTCATTTCTTGATGGTATTCGTTGGTCATTAATCTTCAAGTGAATTAAACTTGAAATTTAAAAAAAAAAATAGATGTTTGATTCAGAAATTTTTGTCATTGCTTTGTGATCTAAAATTAATTTTAATAAAATTTATTATCGTTAGTGTTCAATGTTGGGGAATACCGCAGAAAAGCTACAGAAGCGTACAGGAACCATGATTTTTTCCGCCCTGATAATACGGAGGCTATGGCCATTCGAAGGTATGTATATGCGCAGTCACGTATTCATGCTTATCTATAAACAATATTAGTGGAATGAAACATTGTGATAAAAATCCCCAATTTTATCTGTTTCACACAATTTTTGCACTTCAGCTTTGTTCAGATTAGATTATTGCTTTTGGAAAATAAGTTGTTTTTTTTGTGCAGTATTTGTGGTTAGAAAGTTGCTAAAGATTTTATTAATACAACTATGTAAATTTTAATATAAGATGAAATTTATAACTGAAGGGCTTGGTGTAAAATGGTGTTAAGTAACATTTTTCACAATTTTGAGGAAAATGAGTTTAAAGATCTGAACTTGCGTTGTCTATTGGCTACTTCCTACATCTTGCACTAATAGCTCTGCACATATAGTTGTTTTGCTTAAAATTATGCGTTAAGAAAGTAGAACTGCACCTAACACATTCGAAACTGCCAAGTCATTTATGACAAAAATGCTACTTAACACCATTACTGTAACAACGTTTACATTTAAGCTTTGAGTATTATAAATATTTATTTATTTATTATTATTATTATTATTACAGTCAATGTGCACTAGATGCGTTACATGATGTTTGTCGATGGCTAGAGGGTGGTGGTGAAGTAGCTGTGAGTATTATTTTTTCTTATTAAATATTGCTAGAATATTGGGATTTTGTTGGTTAAATTCTAATTTATTTGTTGACTAGGTGTTTGATGCAACTAACACTACTCAAGAGAGGAGGAAAATAATTCACAATATTATAGTGGAGAAGTTTCGCTTCAAATGTTTTTTCGTCGAGTCGATCTGCGATGATCCTCAAATAGTGGAAGCCAATATTAAGGTACTTTTTCTTTTAAATTGTTAAAGTGGTGTTATATTTCAATATTCGTGAATGGAATGTGTAATTTTTGTTTTAGGAAGTGAAAGTGAACAGTCCCGATTACAGAGATATGAATCGAGACGACGCTTTGACGGACTTTGTTCAACGAATCGAACATTATAGGAACATGTACGAACCACTGGACGAACAAAAGGAAGATATGTATTCATACATGAAGATTTACAACACAGGTTCTAAAGTGGTGGTTCACAAACATGAAGGTTAATAATTTTCATTTAGCAAATTAATTTTTCACAGATTTATATTGAAATTAAATTGTAATTAAAAATAATTTATACCTTTCAGGACACATTCAAAGTCGGATAGTGTACTACCTCATGAACATTCACATTATTCCACGTAGCATTTATTTCACTCGCGTAAGTTATATTAACTTGCTAGTTAACATTGTACGGCTTTTTTGTACAATTATTATTATTATTATTATTATCTGGTTAGTATTATTTGTTTTGCTGTTTACCACAGTTCTTTAATTATCGTTTTTTTATTGTAGCATGGTGAAAGTGAGTATAATCTTAAAGGACGAATTGGAGGAGATACCGATTTGTCTAACCGTGGTTGGCAATATTGCGAAGCTTTGGCGGAGTACATTGCACAGCAGGATATACAAGGGTTGCACGTGTGGACGAGTCAGTTTAAACGCACTATTCAAACGGCTGCTAAAATTGTCGCGCCCCAAGAAAGATGGAAAGCACTCAATGAAATTGACGCTGTGAGTGATGGGTTTTATCTTTTTACACACTTTTTGCATTAATTTAACATGTTGTCTGCGAGGCATGAATTGAGACAGGGCGACATCTGGTAACATATGACTGTTAGGTAATATATGACTTATTAGGTAACATACGACTTTGGAGTTGATATACAGTATATATAAAGCCTATTCTTGAAACAGTTTTTAATGTGCTTGTTTAGTTATTTGTTTGTTATAGCGAATGATCCAAAACTGAATGACTGAAAGTATAATTGAGAGGAATAACTCCAAAAATTTAGTTTTGAGACAAAGGGCAAAATCTACCTTCAAATTTAAGATTAAAAAACATTCCTGTCAGCTGTTTATTTATAGCAGGAAAATGAACAAGTTTTGCAAAAAGTCTGTTAACTTTAGTTGACAGATCTCAAATTACAGGCTAATTCGAAAATGCAATTACACTGTTATTCCAAATATCATGCTAATTTATAAATGCATTTACGTCGTGTTTCTCAAGATCATTAATTTTTTCCATTGTTTTGGAAGTGAAACACGAGCAAGTGATCAAACCAGGAAGTGAAACGACTAAAAGAAATAAATCGCAAACAAATTCAAATTTACAATAATTGCATTCCATATTCTTGCTCCAAAACGTCCGAAAGTGTTAATTATATGCATTTTAAGGAATAACAATGTAAGTCGATTTATTTCGTTTTTCCACCCAACTTCTCAATTGAACTGCATAATTATACACTTAATATTAAAAGTTATGATTTCATGAGTACTGGAGTAGTAGTTTATAATTAAAAGGACGGGGGTTCACTTGGTGTGAGCTATGAATCATTTTTTAAAGTGGTTTCAAAATCTAACTTAAAAATCATTTTTTGTAATTGCAGGGGATTTGTGAAGAAATGACGTACGAAGAAATCCAAAGCCAATACCCAGAGGATTTTGCAGCTCGTGATCAAGACAAATTTCACTATCGTTATCCTCGAGGCGAAGTAGGTTTATCTTTTCGACGTCTTTTTAAACGAATGAATTTTTGTACTAATTGTCCTTTTAATGTTGCGTTTATTTTATTTGCTTAGTCTTACGAGGATCTTGTTGCTCGTTTAGAACCTGTCATCATGGTTAGTGTTAAAATTATTTGAAACCTGTTGTTTTCAATGCCCGATTACACGATTGAAATAATATTTTTTCACTTTTAAATGCTTGATTAATATTTTTTTATTCAGGGTGTTTCTAAAAGGTTTCATTTTAACCGCAGATGCTACACAAAAAAAACAAAGCAGAAAGTCCATATAAACATGGGTCCAGAAAATGGTTCATACTTCTCGAACGTGTTGGATAAAAACATGACTTCACCCTGTGTTGTCTCTGAAATCATGTTTATATGACATACATTTTTTTGTTGGTATGATGCGTAGCATCTGTGGTTAAAATTTTGCTAGACTTTTTAGGAACAACCTGTAGTTTGGTAGTCTAAAAAATGCAGACTGTAAATGTTGATAATTATTTTTAATTTGTTTGTTTGTTTATTTTTTGGTTTATTTTACAGGAATTAGAACGACAGGAAAATGTTTTAGTAGTTAGTCATCAAGCAGTTCTACGGTGTTTGTTGGCTTATTTCTTGGATAAAGCAGCTGGTACGTTTCTTTATTTTCTATAATTTATCAAATTCATTATTTTTTTAAAAAAAAATTTGTTAGTTAATATTGTTTTATTGATTCAGATGAATTACCATACATTCGTGTGCCGTTGCACACGGTGATAAAATTAACTCCTGTGGCCTACGGGTGTAATGTTGAATATTTCAAAGTTCCCATTGAAGCAGTAGATACACACCGTGATAAGCCACAGGTAAGGAATTATGTTGCTATTTCAAACTTTTTCCATCTTTAACGAACCTAATATGCTAAGTCATCACGAAGCGAACCGATAACAATGTATATATTCTGATTTTGAATAACAAAATTAACTTATCATAGGCATTCTCTTTTCGTGGTGACTTGGGTACAAGTGCAGTTTGTGTGGTTTTATCTTCCTGATAGCTTGTTTATATTTAAGATAAACATCTAAGACCACCTGTAGACAACCTTACTGATTCCTGATTGCCTCAATGATCGTTAGTATTTAAACATAAGACAAACTATATAACAACGTTTGTGTAGTAGTTAGTGTGTTGGGTTGACTTGCTAATATTTTATATACAGTATAGTAGAGTTTGCTTATTGGGCATGAAATCTTTTTTTTATTTGTTTTGTTTTATTATTTTTTTTTTATATTTATTTGAAATGATCTTAATATAGTAGAACCATGTTATTATACAGTAGAATTATTTATTTTGAATGTACAGGCATACCTCGCTCTTTTGTCACAATCGGGACCAGAGCACTGATGAAAGTCGGAGCACTTACTTCATTTAGCTTCAAATGCTGTCAAAAAAAACGTGAATAACTAACTGCATAACACTTGCAACACTTAAATAAACAAAATAACATAAGAATTGTTAAAATAGATTAAATAAAATCGAATGTATTTTTGCCCGCTTGTTTTCATAACATTAGCATAACTAAAATGTGAATTATAATATGGAGATTGTGAAATGTGAATTACACTCATGTGATCAAAGTAATGTGTCGCTCAATGTAGCCTGAAACTTTCTCTAGATATCTTATTAATGAATCTAGTAATAAATAAACAAAGTTTTTGTCAAGTTGCTCAAGTTGACGATGAACTATACTGTATATTAGTTACAAGCTTTGAATGTTGTCAGCTTGATTTGCTATATCGTTTCTTTGCCAATTGAGAAATTTGTTGTTTTGTTAACGTTGACTCAACACTTGGGCATTACGAAAAATGTACTGTACACTGTATTAAAGCACAAAAATAGGTAGGTCGTCTAGTAATTTCTGTATATTGTACTGAGATGCTGTTGAAATAATCACATTCAAAACTAGTCAATTGAAATTGAAACAAAAATAACTGAACGACTGTGCTCGGTGGTGACGCTATGGGACGATAAAACGACGAAATTCGGTATATAATTTATAAGAAACGACGAAAAGTTGAGGTATTCATGTAAAATTTATAAGTGACGGAAGTCGAGGTATGCCTGTATAGACAATGAAGTGAATGTTACGTTCGAATGAGTTTCTGAGGAAGTTGATTAAAAGTGAAGGTTCTACTGTGCGTTAACATAGGAATAGCGAGATGTGTAAAATGGCAGTCGGTGGGGAAGCATTTCACGTTTTTCTATAAAACCAATCTTTTCTTTTAGAGCTTTGCAAAATGTTCGGAAGAATCATCATCACTAGCAGCCATCACAAACGTTTGACTCATTGAAATAATGAGATTATTGGCACAATTACTACAATAAAATATGATTATGTTACTATACATGTAAACTTGTTTTTCCTTTTTTGGTTTATAATTTGAACATTTTTGGAATATAGCTTTGTATTTATTAATTTTTGTTTTGTTTTTATTATTTTTTTTTTGCGAGAGGCTATTTCGGGTTGTACATCTTGATTTCGTCAAGTGGGTTGATATTGAACGTTACGACAATAATTTAGTTGTAATAAAAGACATTTTAGTAACAAATAAATTAGTAGTGCATTCTGTACAGAAAACTCAAATTTGCATCTACATACAATTCCTTGTCGAATCTTCTTGAAACACCCTGTATGAATATCTTTTTTAGATTCCCTAGCGAAATCTAATGCCCTAGCGGCAGAGTGTTTAAAATTGAAATTTGACGAAGGTTTCACTGCCAACTGAATAATGTGAAACCTTATCTTTCGTTATCGTTGAAGATAATGGAAAAAGTTCCTTGACGCGGAGTGTTCGTTAGTTTGAAAATTGGATCCGATTGACAGGGTTGTTGATATTTTTTTGTTCCAGTAGCTAGTTGTTTGGTGTTAAAAATCTTTTGCTAGCAGTTTTGAATGCAATTATTCCGTTGCAATGACTGCACTTGTCCATTTTTTGCAGATTCCTGGGGATTTAGATGACAAATTCAAAGGAATTTCCGTTGCTCGAGACTGAGATCACACTTGACAGTCCTAAGCTAGACACTTCTCAAATTACACAACACTTAAGAGGGTAGAAAAAATATATTTCATATATATATATATTTTTTTTTATGTGTGTGTATGTATAAATATTTTTTTATGTTGACGTCTTGATGTTGCAATATTAACGCAGATATGTCTGGATTTTTTAATTCAAATTTTCTTATCTGACGAGCTTTTTATCATCCAATTGGAAGGCTTAATTTAAAAGCTTAACAGCAAATGGACGCTCAATTTGATTTTTTGATGTTTGTGAAACGGCTGCTGGTCTTGTAAATCGACGTGATGTGTAATTCACATATAATTTCATAAGTTTGCCAAAGACTAAAGTTATGCTTGAATTGTGTATTATCATTTGAAATTAATTTTTAACTTCAACATAAGTTATTTTGTAATTCAGCACGAGTTTAATTTGTTGATGCTTTATAGTGTTAAATTTCGGCTTGAAGTTGATGTTGAATCAGTGTATAGTGCATTGATAAGCAGTCACCTTAAAAATGAATTTATGTAATGATAAACCACCAAAAAATAAACTACCTGTGTTTGTACATAATCGATATTGAGGCAATCGGAATTTCTGTTATACCGATGTATTTTAAGTGTTAATAAATGGCTATTTTATAATGCCATGTTATCTCATTTATCTCATAAAAATATGTGCAATAGTCTGCATGTTGGTGACTTCACCCTGTGTTAGCTCAGAAGGGAAGCATTTCTGGACCCATGTTAATATGGGTTGTTCACTATAAATTTGATTTTTCAAGAACACCCTGTATTTTGTTTATATGATAGAACTTTAAATGATTTTTGGATTTTAATCTTTGCAGAATGTATCTAATCAGAGAACTGCCGCAGCTGCGTTGGAGACGGTTCCCACACATTTCTGAGACGTTCTAAGGTTTGCAATGGAGAAACAAGGTTTGGATTTGTGTTTTTAACTGCATTTTTATAAAGAAAAACGAACCGGTAATGAATTTTTATGTGGTTTTTAAATATTTTGTGGTGTTATTTGGTTTAACTGAATATTGTGAAGAAACAAAATGGAAATATACAAAATAACCATTTTCACGAACGGTAGTGTTTATATACTACATTACAAAATTCATTTCTTGCATCGTGAGGAATTTGTATTTATCTCTATATTTTAAAGTGTACAAAGCAAATTTGATACGATGTTCGTTCAATTTACCAATTTCCGATAGATTTAGAAGATTTTACTCCTCTTCGTACATTGTACGTTTAAAACTTGATCTGATCTATTTAATGTATACAATGTATCTGAAAAATTCTCGAGTTATACGTAAGGTATTATTTGTAAATCGTTTAAAGAATGCGTTGAAACCTTTGTGCGTAACGTAAAACCAAATTAAGGATATATATATATATATATTTTTTAATGTTTACAAATTTTAAACATGTCGTTGGTGTATAAAGAAGCGGAGGAAAAAAGTTGTTTTAACATATTTATTTGTCTTTAATCTTATGTTGAAAAACCTATCATGGTGCATTTTATCTTTAAATTTAAAAGAAAAGTCTATACATATATTTTAATAGTATCTATGTACGTACATTTTGGGTATGCTGTTTTATCACGAAAAATAGCATTTTTTCCATACATTTTAATTTCAGCAGGTGATTTGTCACCATTTTGTGTCTCTGTAAAAAGATTAAGTGTTCAGTTTTCTATGTATTAATTTATGGTTTTCACGACCAAAAAAAATATTCGTAAAAATTGTTTCATATTAAATCCTTTAACGATCTTTTTTCGTGGCGGCGTTGTTGCTATATTTTGAGTTTCATATTCTAAATGATGATTTGATTGGTAGTTTCTATGTAACTTGCAGTTCTCCCATTCGAAGTACAGATAGGTGACGCGGTTTCTTGAGCTGATGTGGTAACGCTGTAGCCATTTCCCACGAAAAGTCCTCCGTATCGAAGAGATAGAGTTTACACGTTCGGTCGAGAAACCAGATGTGGTTTAATCCGGTTGCTGCTGCTAATAAATTGTCGGGCGAGTGCTGGGTGGTTTTGGACGTCTGCCAACAGTATTTAGCCGAGTCGAAATAGCACACCCGGTCCGGGTAAAAGCTCCGAAAGGTGTAAAGTTTGTCGTTGAATGCTGCCGATATCACTTCGGCGTCTTGAAACGAGTTTGGCAGCGACGGGATCGTGTTCCACGATTCGACCTTTTCGTCGTAGTATTCGCATCGTTGCGTTCCTCCCCCTATGAGGTAGATGTGGTTTCCCATCACGGCGGTCCCTGGGTTGTGGCGCTTCTCTTTGATTGGCGGCAGGATCTTCCAGATTTGGCTTCGGCAGTTGAAGCATTCAACATGCGTCATGGTTTTGTCAAACCTGCTCATGCCGCCTATGGCGAAAATGAGGTGATTGGATTGGACGATGGTAGGCAACGCTCTCGCCACCCACAACGATTGGCTTTGGCGGAGTTGGTGGGTACCAAGATCGAAAATGTACAGATCTCGTAGTTTAACCTTGTTGCCGTTTTCTCCGCCGATGAAATACATTTGACCTTCACAGTAGGCGAAACCTTCCTTGTTGTTTATGGGTATGTTCACTTCTTGAGCCACCGTCCACACGTCCCGACTGGGTATGTAGCATTGCCATACGAATCTGTTTCCGTCATCTCGGCCGGCGATCAACACGATCACGTTTTCTGTGCACAAATTTTTTGTGGTTCCCTCTGAAACTAAACTTCCTGTGGAACTGATCCTGTCCGACTCTGGGTCGCTTTCGCTGTCGGACGGTAACTTTATGTCCAGGATATTGTCGAGCTTCTTGGAGGGAAGATCATTCAACCAAATGGTACATTCGGCATCTCTGGAGGATTGCAAGTTAATCTTGACTTTTGAAGCGCTGGGGATTCGAGTTTCGGGGGTTGCCTGATCTTGCTTCTTCAAGTTGTCGAGCCACATGTCAAACGTGATGTCTGCCAGAAATTTGGGACACCCTTTGAGAAAGGGGTCGCTCTTCAAATGCAGTCTGTAGTTGTTGGACAATTCTTTTGTGGAGATGCACATCAAGAGTTTTTCTAAATGTTTCTTCCGTTCCTTGTCATTGTGTTTGGTCCATGTGAGAATGGCTTGCATGATCGTATCTTGAGTCAATTGAGACTTTAATGCGGGCTGCATCATGATGGTTGAGAGTCTTTCGAACGAGAGATCAATGAAGTCGCATGATTTGTAAACGCTGTCGAAATTTTTAGCGACATAGTTAAGAACTGCTTGTTCGACCTCAACGTTACCATAGTCTTCTGCCCAGTCCCATAGTACCGTAACACCTCCATCAGGGTTGGTTCGTAACATTTGCTGAGTAATTGTAGACGGGCAATCCATTATCTATAAAAGAGGGAACTATTTAATACTTTTAGTACAGGGTTTCCCAAATAAATAACCAATTATGACACACTGATAAGTTCAATATAAATTCCATATTTAGTTAGGGTTATGTATGGGTAGGCTATGTATTTACTTCAAACTGCATATGACTTAAATGTTTAATCCAATTCTGGACACCCTGAATATTAATTTGCACTTCTGCCTGTGATAGCCAGTAGTTCATGGTAGTTTGATATACTACAATACCTGTAATAAATGTGCACTTGTAAGCAACTGGATAATTTGTTTCTTGTTTAGTGAAGCCAAATCAATTTGCCCCGTGTACATATACTCGAGCAGTCTTTCGAGAACCGTTTTCTGAAGATCATTTAAAACTAGAGTGCTTGTGGGATGCTGAAGGCTATCACGGGTTAGCAGATCTCGGAAAAACGGGCTGAACGAAGCCAAAACAATTCTGTGTGCCGAATAATTCTGGTTACTGCAAACGAGGGTGACATCGGCCATTTTGTTTTCTTTTCTTAATTGATTCATAATTCGTCCTGCATTAATCAGCGGTGGTAATTTTTCATTTTCCGAACTTGGGGAATTCTTTCGGGCTAGTGGTTGAAATTCAAGAGTTTCTATGAAAAACAAAACAAGAATGAACATAGATCCTAGCTGTAACAATAACTATAAACCGTTATGTAAATTGTTTTACACTTTCATTAAGTAGTGTTAAATGAAAGTCCAATTTTTTTTTAATGTTTGCTGGGTACTTTTTTGATTAGTTGCTCAATCTTGCTTGTGCTGTTACTTGTTTGTTCTTGGTTATGAGTTTGGAGGTCAGGTTCGGTTAGTTAAACAAATCAAACGTTTAATTAGTTTTTGTATCATAAACCTAACCTGCAAACCATATCCATATCTCAGCATAAGTGAAGTCGAGTGGGGTGTCTAATACTATTTGGGGCTCAAATGAGTTATGAACACATGCTTAAATTTGTAACAACTTCAATCTTATTATAATTCTTACCATTTGTATGCCTTGAATAGTAATCATATTTCATTTCTTCTGATGAAGACATCTTACAAAAACTATATGTAGCTTAACATTTATTAAATGTATTGTTTGATTTTATACTGAAATAATTTGGAGATAGAAGCGTTCGCTTATTAAATTGATGTTACCATTACTTAAAATTTTCAGATACAAGTCTAATATTATTCTACACTTTCATTGGAACAAGATTTTATTTTAATTTTATTTGTTGGAAGTATGTGTAAGTGAGATGCATTGGCAAAGCAGCATTCTCAGTTGCATTGTTTCCTTATTTGTTGCAGAAACAATGCTTTTCAATTGTGATTCTAATGTGAACAGTACAGTTTTTTTGAACTATAAAAAAACAAAACAATAGTTGAATCAGACCACACTTGAAATATATTACTCCCTCTGCCTCAAAATCTAGTTTCTTAATACAGGTAACTTTTTCTCACCAACGTTCACTACAACAAACATCACAATTAAAATGTATTGTATAGTATAGACAGTTCAATGTTTAGTACATAGTTTTAACACTTTAAATGGCTATTTTAATATTGTAGAGCAGTGGTCTCTTGGGATGCACAAAGCTATCCATGGCAGTGCACAAGCAATCTTAATATACTCTTGTCACAAAGAATTTATTTCTTATATTCTCTTGTTATAGAGACTCATTACAAACTTTTGTTACATATATCAGGGGGTGAGTGGCCTTTGGCCCTACTAACTTGAGGGTGTGCATTCATAAAAAGTTTGGAGACCACTGTTGTAGAGCACCAAAGCTTTAGAATTCAAGAGGCACATAGCAAGCAATGTCTTGGAACAGAACTTGTTTGTAAACCAAGAGTTATCTGTATTACGGATTTTATTTTTATTGTAGGTTTTTGTAGAAGCCAGTATTTTGTAACCCGAGTCTGTTTAAGAGACACCACTTGTGATTTTTACATTAGCATCATTTATTTTGAAAATTTTGAATTGTTAGAACCATACATGTGATGTAGCAATTCTTCATAACCAGAAAAGTTTATGTAACCAACGTGATATTCGCACATGCCACCAGAATCTGTAAAGTTTCATCTAACGGTGGTCACCCCGTCCAATGAATCGGCATATTCACTATCGGACGAATTTTCGCCCACATCCTCGTCGCCTAACTCGATACTGCTTTCTATTGTTGATACAACGTTCCTGCCGTATGCTTTGTTATTTCTATGTCCGTTAGGAATGCTCTTATTATAAGCTGCAAAATAGTTATCCGTCCCCTCAGGCCCCACCCACTTGTTAAGCGCTTTAGTGGTGCCGTTGTTGTGCGTAACATAAACGGAACTGTCAGAAATAGGTGACACCATACCGCTGTGAGAGTTAGAATAGTCTGATGTTGGTGATGATGACGATGATGAGGATGAGAGCATGTTACGAAAGGATTTTAGCTTGTTACCGATTCGATTCGACACCCCTTTTATCGACTGGTCGGAATCACTGCTGTGATAACCCGAATCTTCGGGGAAATGTTTTGTCACAAGGACAGCTTTGCTCGTCGGTAATGACGATGCAAAGTTGGTCGGAGTGTCGTAATGATTGATCATCGGTTCACTTTTAACATTGGCACTGTTAGATATCACTGAGATGTTAGGATTGTTTGGTTGATTATATACACTAGGTGAATCACTGCGGGTGCGTTTAAGGTCATCACTATGACCGTTGACGAGGACAGTCTTGTTGCTTTTCTTGTACTCGTTTTCCGCATCTTGTGTCCGGAAGCCATTTTCCGAATCACGATAGTTTGTTTTTACGGATGCGTCAGAGGACATCTCGGAGCTTCCAAAAACTTTGCGTTTCAATCGCTCAATTTTGGGAGGCGAATGAAGCTGAGATTTTGTGCCATTGCTGGCGGGTGTGTTGTTTTTGTAATGTTTGTCTTTTTTCTTGTAACTGAACGAAGGGCTGTTGGTTTTGGTTGCAGCTACTTTGAGCAAAGTTTCACCAAAAAGATACGTTGACAATGGCTTTTTCGACATCTTGGGCGATACTAAGAATTTCCCACTGGATTTCTTGCCGCTCTTTTCGGATCCGCTAGAATGATCGTCAGACGATTTGGGCATTGAATCAAACGACACATCCGAGTCTTCTTTCTCGCTAGACGATTCATCCGAACTGCTACCTTGAAACATACGTTGTAAAATCTGGAACCGGGAAAACTTGGGAACACCCGGAATTCTGCTGCTATGTGCTTCTTGACATTTGGTCTCTTTCAACGCATCCAAAGAATCCATTTCACAATTTGGAACGTAGCCGTTCTCTTTTCCTTTTCTGATGTCATCTTCCCATGAATTGTCAACCACTCTGAGGTGAAACTCTGTGTTGTTTTCCAGCGATTTCATTTGATTTCTTCTTTTCTTTTGCATTTTCTTCACCATTTCTTGCCGGAAACTTTCAAAGTCGTACAGTCCATCAAAGTTGTCAATGAGTTCTCCATCTTCCGGAATTCGAGCGAGAAAGTTGAAACAGTCTTCATCATCAGCTATCTGGTTTGTTCGAAATGGACCATTGTCCGATTCGGCTTGGACTTTGAAATCGCTTTGATTGTATGTTCCGAACTCGTCACCAACTTCATCTGACAACCAACTGTAAGGACTGTCATCCACATTCTTGTTTTCGTTATTGGTGTCTCTGCACTTTTTATCTTCGGATTCGTCGTCCATCTCGAAAGCATCATTAGTGATGCCTTCTTTGGAAGAGTTAGAAATCCTTTTTGATGGAGCAAGGGTTGGAGATTCCACGTTTTGGAAGGACTGGATTTCTTCCGGGATCACCACTAAAGAAGGCAAGAAGCGACACGTTCGGATTCGAGTTGTTGCTATTGATATCATTTCTCTAATCCGGAACAGAAACTCTGCCGCTGCTGGTGGTGGTGAGTGCAGAACGTCCAGGTCGAGGAACGATGGGTCGAAAATCAATCGCCGCCTCTGCTCTAAACTATTGTTGCCACCGCTCGCATGGTGCGCAATTGGTGGATGGCCATTGCCGGCCATTGTTTCCACATGCAAATCATTGTGCGGAGCTTTTTCGATTCGAGTTTGGCACGACTCGTGGGATCCACCATCTGTCAAGGTCCTGCTTCTCTCATTCTGCAAAGAAATTATTATTAACTTGCTAATAACGCTAGCAAATTATTGTAACAACTAATGATTAGGGAACATACCACTGATGAAACGAGTTCGGTGCTAGCTACAATATGACCATTGGAAGTCTGAAACAAATAAGAATTTCTTTAAATTGTTTGTGAAGAACATTATACAAGGTGTAACCAAAGTCTTTCCCATTCAGAAATACAATATAACAATATTCTTGATATCAATTTTTTTCTTTTTCTTTATAGTATAGTTAGTTTTGAATATTGATAAATTTCGTGTTGCAATTCAAACATCTTTGGCAATACTGTAATGCAATTTATTTATGTGCAAGATCGTGTTATTGTCCATTACAACATGTTTGATTTTTAACATGGCTGTACTGTACCATTAGAACATAGAACTAAAACGATAGAACAGCATTGAAATAAAGGGATTCCTTGATTTATGTGAAGTTTCGTATGACAACAAAAGTCCTGTAATATCTGGGTAATAGCTACAATCAGCCTAAATACTTTTACGTTGGTGCATAATACATCGGGGTTGCGCTGCTACTAGGTTGATCCCTGGATGTAATGGTCAAGGGCATCAAGGGGTGAACTTTACCCCCTGTTATTACCATTACTGAAATATTACGCAGTAACAGGACTTTTGTTGTTACCCTGTATATGAATTCACTATTATGTGGCAAAAATAATTTTGCCAGATATTTGTTGAAATTGTTATGCAATTCTGTGCAGTAATCTGCAAGTGATTGAAGCGTTCGGTTCAGTCACTTGTTTAGAATAGAACTGGTAGATTCATTAGTTAAATCTTGTTTACACTTGGCTATATTGCTTCTGAGAGCAGGCTTTTCTTACACCTTGTATTAGCACTGTTTAAAAAGCACCTTACAACTGATTTTCGAGATGGTCCGTTCTCAGCATTGGCTTCATTTGCTGGATTGTTTTTGGCCGATGCCTTGTTCTTTCTTTGCCATCTTACTAGTAAGTAAATGAGAACTGCGCCTACATAGGTCACCCCTAATAAACCAGCGCACAAACCAATGATGACAAAATCACCACCACGAGTTGATGGTGAAACAAGTGCTTCATCGGTACCTGAAAGAAATGTTGTCATCAGTAACTGCCACTTAACAAGCTAATATACAGGATGTCCACCATGAGATGTCAATATTAGGAAAGTCCGTTATTTTTTAATATCAGGCTATGCAAATGTGAAGTTTGGTGTTTACAGAAGCCGGGATTTAAAAAATTTGTGTGTGGGACTGTTGTAGTACATGTCAGAGCCACAATGGTGCTGTAGTCGGTCATTTCCAAAATGGCGACTTCGAGTGACGTGAGCAGAGGTTGTGTGGTGGTATGGCAAACACAAATGTAAGTCACATGGGGGGAATGTTGTAAAACACATGGCGTGAGTTGAACTATTGCCTAGATATTCTTTGTGTCACCAAACGCGTCCATGTAGAATTACACTGAGACTGAAGTTATTTTTTTATGAAACTCCCACTATCATTTCCACGTTTTTATTTTAGTTATGGCTATGTAGGTATTTACCTTCAAACGGTATGTGATTGATATGTGGACATCTGATGATGAACACCCTATATGGTCTTAACATTAGTTGAAGTAATATTAACAACTTATACCTGCCACATGTGCAATGCGAAACACAATACAGTATTCGCCAGTTATGGATTGGATCTCCATTCGTTGACTACCAGGTGGCTCACGGCGACATGTGACAGTTATTAGTGCAACTTGACCTTCCAGCTGTTTGCGTATTACATCATTCCCGGTAAACTGTTGCGGGAGAAAACAATAAAAACATGGAATTACGACCTTAACTTTTTTCTCTTATTTATGGTTGAGGTTGTTCGAGTTTTACTTGAAGGAAGAGTTTTCCCGCTCCTCCTAGTGGTTTAAACGACGGATCCTCGTTATCATTGAATTTCTCCACAGAATCCCATCCTTCATTCGAAAGAATTTTTAGTTCGTTCAAGGTGCATATGTTGGGTCCAACTGCTTTGAATGTAGGATCTGGAATATGTAGATTAATTGTAATGTATTTAACTTTGCCACATTGTTATCGCAATAGCCCTTGATGCATTACCTGACAAGGAAATTTCCGTGGTCGGATAAACCAGACCATTTCTTCTTGGAAGAAATACGAGTGGAATGGTTTCGGAAACGACTGGCCCTACAAATGCTGCCAAATGATGTCCGCATTCTGTTTTGTATAATAGAAAACCATTTGGTATTAATTGGAACGTGTTGTATAGTAATTGCTTAGGATTTTTTCATTACATTACCTGGAATAGTATTGATACATTTTTCCAAATCCTGGCGAAATGTTGGGCGGTCACTCGTACATTGACATTCACATTTTGCCCAAGGAATTTTCACCGCTCGTCTCTCGTTGACGACGCACAAATCGGTGTGACAGTTACCGTCTGCGGTGGTAAAGATGTCTCCTTGGTAGTGTCGAGTGATGTTGTACGTGGTTTTGGTCAGTGCGGTTGTCAGGCATGTTACTAACATGCCAATGACAACTTGCCATCGTTGCAGGCATTGGTGTTTCATGATGGTTCGATTTCATTGCATCGTTTTACGGGGTTTAATTTTCCATGTTGTAACTGTATATTGCTGCAAGGGAAAATTATACAGTGTTTTAGTACAGGTACTAGTGTTGCACGATGATCCCTCGACATTCGCGGGTTCGCTTATTTGTGATTTCATTTGTGAAGTTGTTCTACATTCGGATCTTGTATTCGCGAGTTTCTCTTCCACACAATATCTCTTCCACTCAAACTCTTTCACAACAATTTTGATTAAATTAAGATATTAACATAAACCATAACAACGTGAATATAAACAGCATGACCCTTGTTTCATTCCTAACAACTCCCTACCTAGCAACGCCAGTGTGAACATTCACGCATCTGATGCAAAGGACACATTTGCCAGTTCATTTGTTCAATGAAAAAAAAAATTAACATGGCCAACAGCTTAAACCTTTCTCAGAGTCATCTCAACTTGGGTAACAAGTTCATTAACATATAATTTTCAACTAATCCAGAGGGTGTTACTAAGAAGTCTAGTCAAATTTAACCACCTAATTAAACAAAAATTCGTATAAACATGGGGTCCGGAACTGCATACCTAGAACGATTATGAGAATCATCTTATGCAATCACGTGACTTCACTGTTATCTCAGAAAGGAAGCATTTCTGGACCCATGTTTATATGGGCTGTTTGCCTTGATTTGATTTGATGTGTAGTATCTGTGGTTAAAATTTGACAAGACCTACTAGGAACATCCTGTATATCTAATTGAAGTACGCACAAACAGGCAGACAGAAAGAGACAGACATTAAAGTAATATCATTTATATGGTTTCATGAACGTCCAATGTCATATAGCGAGTTTTTCAATTTTATTATTCGAGCTTGAGCTTTCACTTGTTCTCCTTGTATCCAAATGTCGCTTTTAAAATGTTTACAAGATTCTGGTCCACTTTTACATATCAACATTTGAAGTGTCTGAAACTTGGTGTCCAACGAATGCGTTTGAATATTCTAATTTACTATTTATTTTTTTGCATTTGATACAGTGTACTGAAATGTTAATGAGCAGTCGTCAATCAACGAAATGCATTCTTGCATTTACTTAAAAATTTTATAGACGCTTGATAATCTGGTTTCGAATAAATTTTGGCAACATCTGTATTCAGCTCAACAGGGTGGAGCTACTTTAAACATATTCTGTGAAAATATTCCATATTTAGAAAGTAACTACTGTACTATGAAACTTTGTTCTGGTATTTCATATTCCGTTGACTTAAGCATAATTTATAATATCGTGCAAAAGTTTATCAATATCGTCAATATCGTGCAAACGACTTAAAAACACCATGTTATTAAAAATCATTAAGGAACTCTAAAAAGTTAACAGCGAAAGCAGAAGAAGAAGAAGAAAAAACACATTTCAGTGAGGTGCTTAAACATGAATTTCAATGAGGTTACCTCGAGGTTGAACCAGTTGGCAAGTTATGCATTTTTTTGGTGCTGTTTTTTTCCCGTCAATGTAATGTGGAACCCATGGATGGAATCGGCCAGGAAGTTTCTGAAAGTTTCAAAACAAAAAACAAGTTAACATATGTGTGATGATGTTACATGGTTCATTGATGAATACTAATTGCCTTATTTTCATTGGTACACTTGGCATGGATAAATTAACTTAAGCTTGATCATCGATAATGATCGAGCGCAAACACCTACTTATTAGATTTGTACTACATCAGCAATTTCCAATGTTGCTATGCCAGGCCGATTTATGCAGTAGTTATCAGCGAAAATCTTCGCATAAAATCACACATCGAAATTTTCATAAAAATGCAACAAGTACCGGTAGGTTACAGCTTGAAATTTCCATAAAAATGCAACAAGTACCGGTAGGCTACAGCTTGAAATTTCCAAAGTGGGGGAGCATTTGCAGCACATGCATATTGAACATGATGTTTTGTGAATTGGATTGGGACATTTCGATTCGCATACAGAGAACTTTTTATCGCGTCATAACGTAATATTTGAAATATTTTTGAATAAGATTTTTCTCATAGCATAAATAGCAGAACTCGCATAATTTGAAGACTGTCTATATAGAATGTACTATAATAGTGTATAGGGAGACTTTCTATATAGTAGAAGGATGTAGAATGTATATTGTGTGCTGAATTTCTGTAAAAAAGTTTACGAGTACATAAGGTAGTGCACCGAATCTTGATAAACATCAGTTTAAACTCGTCTGTTAATGTATTTCAAATACTTATTAGAAATCCATTTATCCACGTTAGCGATAAACTGATCTATTTTTTAATGTGTTCCGTTATTGTATAAATACGGGTCATAAGTTGTTGGTTAGTACTGGTAAATCATCATCATAGGAAGTGCTATTCATTAAACTAAACCACACCTTCTATGGCAACGTATAAAAAAAGTTAAATGAATACGAAACACAGTTTAATAAAAATCGCTTTAATTTAAAATGTGTTAATTTTGCTGGCTGGATATTTGAAATCGCGAAACAGGTTTATCTGGCCTAAGGTCAACTCCAGCTTATCATTATTATTGACTCCATTGACAATCATTCAATGCCAGTAATTATGCGGCGATTATCATCAGATTGGGAGTAACATTATAAAAAAACTTATTCAAATATTAAGTGTGTATAACCTTATTTCTATAAAGACCAGTGTTGATACATAAACATAATTGCAGTCTTCCTACACATTTCGATATTTTAAAAAAAAATACTATTAATCATGGTTCCTAACTAATAGCAGATACCTGTACTTTACCATGGGTACTAGAGATCTTGTTCGTTCTTTACACTCAAATTGTTATGATTTTCCTTGTGTGTTAAGTGTGTTTATGGACACATTTTTCCACAGACTGATAGAGCAAGAACAACTTGTGTGCCTTTTATAATTAGAGGATATGTACAGTTTTGCAAGTGGTTTATAAGAGAGTAAAGCAATTTAATGTTTATATTATATGTTTACAGTCTTTATACCATCCAACTTTTTTACTTGGCCTACAGAGTACTGTACAGGCAGGGTGACATTGATTGTCTAAAAATCAAACTAACAGTAAAATAAGAAGAAGAAAAAATTACTTATCCGAAATGATTCAAGTTTTAATAATTCCGGATTTGAGGTTGTCAACCTGTATTAACCGTATATTTATGTATATCTTTTATTTCTTAATTTCAAAGAGTTGGCGTACAAATTCAAAAAGTCATTGTGTACAGTTTTCCCGAGCTCATTACACTAATTTGTGTAGTGTTACGTACATACGTTTTGTTATTATCAAATTGCAACATGAAAGTAAGAGCTTTCGTTGAGTAATAATGAAGTAAATTAAATTTTACTTTTTAAAAAGAAAAAATGTAAAATTTTATCTTAAAAATCAGCCATTTCACTTTATGAACCTGTCAAGTGAAATTAAACCCGTAATTAACACACTTTTATGACAAAATAAAAAGAGACGGTTTTATTTACTGTCAAAACAAATTTTTTTTTGACATAGTAAGGAAAAGCCTGGTTTTGTTTTCTGACCATTTGCATGTGCAAAACTTGACCATTTGCATGTGTCAAGATTGTTTTAATTTTCTGGACATCTGTTGGTTTCGATATGTGAGTCACACTATAATTTTTTTCGTAAAGAGTTAACTAGGTCGAATAATTTTTTTTTATACTTTCGAAATATTATATTGGCGACTAATTATTTTTACAAACTTGTTCTTATGTAGGGTAAGCATTAAGGAGTAGGTTACAGAATCTAAATGCCAAGAATGTACCGTATAAACTATAAAGTATAACCACAGAAATGCACGTGCTAAATCACAAATAGGAACCAAGTATTGTTTTGCATTGAAAATCTGTTTTGTCCCATAGTTAAAGGAGCTTCCTTTAACTATGGTTTTGTCCCACTCAACTTTGCCATTGGAAGTGTTATTTATGTTTTAGTGTCAACTGTCATCTGCCAATGTTTCGAGGTTTTGTGTTGGTTTTTGAGGATTTTCGTGTTGGCAATTAATGATTATTCTCATTAGTTTTTCAATTATAAATTGGTCGCGTCACTGGGAGTGTGAAGTGCTGGGTTACCAAAGTTTAATAATCGATCATTTTCAATACCTACCCTCTCTGATACAGAATTGTTAAATGCATTATGCAGTTATTCCACCTTATCTGCGATTTTGTTCACCTGATATCTGTGTATACGCGGTTTTTTAACCCCACAGTTTTTGTGTATATGCAGTTTCGTTTTTTTAGTATGTACAGTACATGTGTTACCGACGTATAGAATCCATGCATTCTATATTATTCCCAGCTTTATTTGACCAAGTATGAAATAACATTTTGTATAATAGAACTATTTAGGTAAGTTAACGTTTCTTCTAAAAACAAACAATTTGAGCCTAAGTTTGGACCTAAAGTGAATCTAACCTAAATTCTTACTTAACACAACTATTTCAATGCTAATTTCACACATTGCCTAAACAAGGCTTTGTATCTATATAGAATGTGTGGAATCTATACATTTTAGCATATCAAACTATACATTGCTGGTAACATAGGCAGTTTCAATTTTTTTGGCCTTGATTAGTAGTTTTTTATTTTTTTATTTATTTATTTTGTAATTTAACATTTTTTAAAACAATTAAAATTTAATATTATTTGAACTGTTACTTGTCACATGTCAGCGTTAGTTTGTATCTTACTATACTAGATGGTGCTACTTTCGCCACAGATAATATTTCCACTCATAAATACTAGTACAACACTATCTGGCCGATACACAGTAGTGAGGATTAATATATAAATAGCCTCTAATTCTAAACGTTCAGAAACTGCTGCAAATGAATGCATAAAAAGAACAGGAAAGGTTATGACATTTAATGCAGTTTTTATACTCTTTATATTAGCTTCAATTGTGAATGAGTTGTGACATACAAAAACAAGACAATGGATTTGGTGAATGAGGTGTCTATGGAATCGTCCTAGTCTATCAAGTCACACTGGATGACATCAATAAAAAACCAATATGGCGGACGCTACATGCCATATTATATACATTATTCGTTAAACCCTGCTACAGGCTAAATGGCTCGATGAATTTTGATGAATGGCTCCATCTTAGTCTCACGAGTGTCACTCACTGATTATATGCTGTTAATTAAAAACCAACATGGCGGACACTATATGCCAGTATATGAAGAATATGCATTTTTAGTGTACTTTTATCATATTCTCGTGAACTCCTTATTTCATTTTGAATCTTTAGTATTCCTATAACCTAGTAACTACGGTACTTTCCAGAAACATGACACGACCCAAGTACAATTAATTCTTACTTTTTCGTAACATTTGGTAGTTAGGTGTGTGCTATACATGTCGGCATCTGTATATATTTTTATATCAACAACACTTTGTTAGTTTTGTGTGCAAAAATCTCAAAAGCTGTCCAAATAACCTAGCAGGATCTTGCAAACCAATCTATCAGTGGTGTTTTCCATTTGAAGCAATCAGGTCATGGGGTTTGTAGATTAACATTGTCAACTGTTTTTTTCTTCTTCTGGGCCTCGAAAGGTGTTTTGTAAATTTGCAATTGATGTCAACTGTGTTTGCAATCTCACGGCAAACACATTGGCAATCTGTTTTTAGCGTTTACAAAGCTCGAAATTGGTGTGTAAGAACGATGTAGGTGAGATACAGATTCGGTTGTTATGTGTTATAATAAATGTTATCTACGGAGGCTAACATTTGTTTTATAATAGTGATCTCTGACCTGATACTTTAGGCTATATTTGCAGGTCACATTTTTTTTATTATTAGAAAAGTCTTAATTTTTTTTCTTTTGCGAAACCAAATTGATAAATCTCGAGAGGTCATCTGGAGTCAAGTAAATAAAGTTGGCTTCACATTCTAGTGTAATTGCTGGACCATCTTCTTTGAGTTTTTGGAAGGAAAGAAGGCCATTGCCCTGTACTGGTTATTCCCATACTATTGCATCAAAACAGTATAATCTCTCTTACAACAGTAATCCTGTACTATTAAGTGTGAGAGAGTGAGCGTAACTTCGGTACATGTTAGTAAGGAATACACTATTCTTTCAATCATAAATTGGATGATAACATTGCAGATTACTACTTTATATAACTGGAATTACATTTGTTGAAATTGCAATTGTACGATTTGAAATTAAGCATGATTTTAAATTATACTACAGTATATTGTTAATGTCTCATCTAAATAAGATTGTATAACAAAAACTGTACGTTTTTTATATTCTATTCATTATGAATGTACTGTATATTTTATTACAGTATTTTATATTTCTAACGACGTGAGTCAAAATGAACTTAAGTTTAGTTTAAGATTTATATTTACTATCAAATTATATTTCTTACATCTTTACATGAAGATGTAAAAGAAACGAACTTAAGTTTATTATATCAATTCACAAGTTTTTAATTTCAGAATTATTGTTTACAGTTTTCTTTATATGGCATTTTGTAAGTTCATATGAAATGTTTATGGATATGCCAAATAAAGAAGATTCTAAAAATAATTCTTCATATTTCTTTTAGCATACATTTTATTAATCTGTCAATGTTTCAATTTGTATATTTCATGCCAATAACTGCGATTTGATGTGTCATGATGGAATATATAAACCAAAATAAACATGTTTCAGGACTACTGTATGAAACGTTTCCTGTCATCTTTCAGTGATGACAGGGAATACCCCCCCCCAAAAAAAAATCGTTGTACTAAAACAAATCCACGATTTGGGGTTTTTCCCCCATTATCAGGGATGATGAGGGAACTCCTTGAAACATGTTGATGGTGTATATTTTATGACATATTGAATCGCAGTTTTTGAAACCAATAAAATTGAACCGCTGAATCATTGATGTGTTAATGAGATAATGCTGAGAAGAAATGTTTGAAATTTAAAATAAAATATGATGAAAATGTTTTTAACACATTTCATATATCATAATGAGTATACAGGAGTTCATTCTGTAATATATAATAGTTTGTGCATATGTAATACTTTATTATATTTTATACATACATACTGTATGTATAAAATAAACTACAATAATACTGTATTGTAGTTTATGCATACATTTGTGCTTATCTGCACATATGTACATTGAGTCTAAATGCACAAACAGAGTTACCACTTTCACATTGCGCTTTGTTTCTACATCTCAAGGAATCTACTTGTTGTCATTATACAAACCTTTGTCGGTTGGTTTGAACTTTGCCAACCTTTTGAGCACTTCCTCATTTAGGATGTATTTGCTCACAGAAACAGACGGGGTTCCCAAAATTGGAAAAACGAGAAGAATGACACTTCCTGATTCGAGTCGTTTCTTTCTCCTGTCAACCTTTCACCTCTCCTATATGTCTACACACACTCAAGGTTGAATTTGGACATGGAAAGGTATCCGAACGACCTTGCCTGCTGTTTCTCCTTGAGTTGTCAAAAGAACGTGGCAGGTTCCACGTACTCTCGGAATAATCAGATATTTGGTGCAGTCGAATTGTTCCGCTTATCAGTTATGGTTCTAAACGAATTCTACGGTTATCAAGTTTTCCACCAAACACCCTTTTTTATATATTCGCTGGCGAGGTTTTTAATCCTGGGAATATTATTGGGATATAAAGTATGAAATTTTCTACTAGGATGCTCTCTCTGCCCAGATAACCCTGGCACCATATACTTTCTTTTTACCGATTGTAGTGGACCATTCTGTGAATGGTCATCTTAAACTGTTGTATAAGTTATGCAAAGCCTTCGCACAAATCGAAAATCACTTACCAATTGGTGACAATACTGCAGCATTCACTTGTGCATTACTTCACAAAATCGCATAATGGCGAAATTTATCTCGCTTATAAACGAGCAATGGTAGGATTTCTCTTGCCACACACGAGTCAGTCGCATAAAGCGAAGACTTCAACAATACCGCTGTTGTGCCAAAATCGCATATTTTGAAATTCCCTTGAAGAGACATTGTTGTCATTTGTGCACCACGACACAAAATCACGTAATAGTGAATTTTCTCGCCTTTAACGAGCATTAGGGAAGACTTCTTTCATCGCATATGAGCGAAATCTCTTTCATAGAATTCGCATAATTCGAAGATTTTATATAACAGAATGGTTACCATTATTGTTTCGGACACCCTGTATTGTATTCCTAATATCGCAACATGAAATGAATTTGTTAACAAATGTAAATTGTATGGATATTTTAAAAATATATTAAAAAACATTTATTCTTGATAAATATATAAAAATAAATAAGTGTACACTTTTTATACTTATCGGATCGTTAATTAAACTTTTGATTTTTTTAACGTTTCTTAAGCTTTTTGTTGTATTAGTAGTAATAGAGCTGAACCGTAGACTCCCGGATGTGACGGTTCAATTGCGTATACTGTATATATTTTTTGATATGAAAAATGTACACTATTATTAATCCTTATTATTGTTATATAGGGTTGTTATACTTGCAAGGAACGTACCGGTACTTTAAATTCTTATACCGATTCGCAAGTATTGCTTTGAATTGTTAGACAAGTTAACATTGCAAATACTGTACTTACAAAGATGATTTTATGAAACGTGGGCTGTCATTTCAGACGTTTCGAAACTTCGTATACATTTCAAATTCGTAAAAATTCTACCATGAACCAACTACAAACTGAACGAAAATTAAATATTCATTTGCAAGATAGTTCCGCTTGGATTAGCAGGTGAAACAAGTTCAGTATCATGGTCAGCAAAGCATATTTAAGAAAGTTTATATATACATAATGAATAAGAAGAGGTGAAAGCCTTTTATCTAGGTATCATCATCAAAAACACACTAATCATAATACCTTGTTGTTGTTTTTTTGGCGGGAAAACAATGGCCGAACAATATTTGGTAGAAACTTTAGTTCAAAGAGATGTTTGTTTGTTTGTTTGTTTTTTATTTGACGATCCATAGAATCAAAGTATACAGAGAATGTCTTAAGAAACCACTCGAAATGACAATATCTGCCACTTGAATGACAACAAGTAGCCTACATTATAAAAGTGCTTTTTAAGAATACGTTTCATACAGTATATAGTTTTGCTTTATGCGATCTTTGAGTAATGTGATACCTATGTCATTTATGCGAGTTTTGAGTAATTCCATATTCGATTTATGCGAGTTTGTTTTTTTACATTGGGCTTGTATAGTTATCGATTTATGTAGGTCTCACTTTGATTTTTGGGCAATTACTGTAGGCTACTATCAATTCTGAGCTCACTCACTCACACGCTTTATAGTATAAAGCGTCTGAAAAGGAAATATATATATATGGTACAGTACGTATACAGGGTATCATCGAAAGTCCTATACTATTTAATTACCTTGTAATATGTAATATCTCGTTAGTAGCATAGTAAATTGGTGTTGTGCTACACGATGATTGAATGCTTAACCCCCCCTGTATAATAGACATTATATATGATGTACTGTACACTGTTACAAGACTTTTGTTGTTTCACCTTGTATGTATACACACAAAAATTGCAGCATAACCACATAAGTTTCATCATTATGATACTGTATAAATATTGTCAACAAAATGTAAGCTTTTGTTGTTGAACAACAATCCTTTGTGCTTTGACATAACATTGACAACAACAAAAAAGGGTTAAAAACTAGTTCAAGTTTGAACGAAAAGTTCAAAAGACTGAAAACAATGTTTTTTGAGCACCATCTTTGTTTCGTCTGGTGTAATGTAAACAAAAAGCTGCAAAATATAGGGCTTGGGTTTCCAAGCTGAACAAATAGCCTAGTAATCCAATGCAAAGCACTAGAGGGCTCGTTCCACACTTACACAAAAACTTTTTATTTTTTTAAAAAAAAGATTAAGAGAAAAAAAATGATAATACCATGAAAATGTCTTCCAAAAATATTCACTGCTAATTAGAATGTGAAAAATCAGTCATGGCTACGTAACGGATGTGTGTTGCGTATCAAACGACAAGAATGCAATGCATTGTTACCACATACTGAAACTAATGCCAGTTTTGTTGTGTTTTTCTTAAGCGATTGCCGATTATTAAAAGAAAGTGAAAATAAAAGCGGTTTTTACGCGTCATATGATTAATGCTCTTATCTTTTTTTTTTAAAAAAAAGGAAACTAATTTTTTTTTTAGAAATAGTTTTGTAAAGTACAGGTAGTTCTCGATTTATGCGATGGTTGCATTCTGCGAAAATCGCACTTATCGGAATTCTCATAAAGTGGACAGACTACACAGAAAATAACTCCAGCGTGAGGTATGTACACCACATGTGGTGTATACCTTGTGGAAGGAAAACGGCAGGTGCAGAAGTGATCGGTCACTTGTGCACCACCACACAGAATCGCATAATGGCAAAATTGAAATATTTCAGATATAACAAGATTGTGGGAAGATTTATCTCGACGCACCAGTAAAATCGCATATTGCATACCTTGCTAAAATCGAGGACTTTATTTCGTGTAGACAGTAATAGATAGGTTTTTGCTAACAACCTGTTGTGAAAATCTGCAATTCAGACTATTCCAAATGTGATTTCTCTATTATACGATGAGCGATATCTTCCAGATACGTGTTATATTAGAGGAAAACATTTCGTTATTATGCGATTGGAATAGTACACGAAATACTGAACTCCTACCGCATCTGCACCTGTTACTTTTATGTACTCCATGGCTTTGGTATGGTAACTGGTAGGCACATGAAGTATAGAAGTAAACCTGCGTTTAGACTCATGTTGTTTTGCAACATTCGTTCATGGTTTAGACTTAAGTTGCTTTGCGACATTTGTTGTTCAGTAAACAAAAAGCATTCCAGATAAACAGGAGTAATTACAATATAGTATACAATATAGTAACACTAGAATGTAACCCCCGTGGTAGGTATGGTAACCACGGGGAATCTAGTAGTAAACATTCCATGTAGTATCGATAGCATTACCATCGAAACCCTAACACAAACTTATGCAAATTCGGTGGGTTACTGTTAAAAATCGAGGGGGTTACGCTACATCGATAAAATCGCGTTACGTCTCGCGCGTTATTTAGGGTAACTATTATATAGTGATATAGTGTACGCCACGTGTTGCGCAAATGACGCTTTCAAGCTAGATTTTGTCCACTGTAGTTGTTTTTTTTAGTTTTTTTTATGGAATTCTAGATACAGCATATGCGATTTCGATTTTTGAGAGGTTATCATAGAACATAAACCTCGCATCGCATAAATCGAAAAAATCCTGTGCAAAGATGTTCTTTAACAAATGAGTTTGAAAAGTAACGATACACTACGAGTTGATAAAGTAATGAAGAACATGTTGTGCAGTAAACCGTGTTAAAGGAGGATTAAGCTGTTTTACACAGAATAAATTTGAATTTTGTTACTGTAACCATCCTGTTTAAATATAATTTTGATTCTAAATCTTAACTGTTTGGCTTTGGCACAATAACATAAATACAAAAGGGTTGATGAAAGAAAGGAAGCTGCTGGTGTTGGGAAGTTATTGTCTTTCATTTTTAATTCGAAATATGACATTGAAACGGAAGTCCTATAATGAAGCGAATGCGACCATCTTGTCCTTTCTTTGTCTATCACGGCCTGATGAACTCGCATTCTACATATGTGATCCTTATTATGTATTTTTAACTACCTACTGTATACTGTGTTTATAGCCGTACTTCACTGTCAATTCGTTCTTTAAAGCTCTGAAAAGTACTAAACGAAAAAAAAAATTTTCTATAAGAATTAATAGATAAATTGTAACAAGGTCCAGAAAACTGATTCAAAATTAAGAAAAATGTGATAAAATGATAATTCGTATAATTAACAGCATTCATGAACTACATATAATTTTGATACATATTGGCAAATACGAAATAGTCTTATGTAGTGTGCCTAGAAAAATAGTAGGACATTAAACAGTAGAACAGTGATCATGGGACAAATAACAGGACAGGTGTATCATAGGACAGACAAAAAAATAGTGTGAGTCCTACAAAAATGTAGTAGGACTTTAATCACCGAGTCTAGGCAGATTATAGTGCAAAAAATTTAGCACTAAGCATAATATCGAAGTTTATGTAGCGCATAACAGCCATTTGTCATAAAATAAAAACAACGTAATATTGAAAAAAGTACTAATCGAACAGCGTAATACCGGGGAGGGGGGCTGTACTTATTTAATTAAAAATCCTATTGTGCCTTTTGAAGCTCGGTGTAATATGAGACAATCTTCAGAAGATGCGATTTTTAATATATTTTTTAACATCGTTATTTGGTAATTTCACATCGGTTTATAGGATATTAATATTATAATAATTTTATACTATTATTTTTGGTTAATGATTTTGAACTACCACAAGAGTTCAGAAGGCTGTTCCGTTAACTTTGGCAGAATTTTCGTTGTAAAAGTTTTGTTAAAAGTTGTTTGTTCAGCTAGAGAACAATTAACTGAGAAGAGTTGTGGTTGGGTTTTTTTTAATAGATATATGAAATTATAGTTGACGACTCAGCTCAGTTTTCAAAGGAAATAGAAATGGTTATTACCGTGCGCACTGAGTCAAAGGGTTAACCGGCCTTTTTTCCTTCATTTATATCAAATTAATGCACTTAGTATAAGTTCTTTTCGTATATATTTTACCTCGGTTAATTTATACATATCGTATTTAAAACATTAAAAATTATAAACCATTTAAAACTAAATATTCATATTTCTCCGCTTATTCAATTATTAGTTACGGAAAGGCACTCCTGATTTGACTCCTATTGTACTCCTGATTTGACTCCAACTGTACTTCTGATTTGAAAATTTTAAAACTTCGCAGTTTAGATTCATCAGCCACTGGGTTCATTGTGTGCATTGAATTCATTCACATTGAGCTCCCAAGAGTTCAATGAAAAATGCTAACCTAGTAATTTTAAATTCCAAATCGTGATTCGAAAATCGCATTCTTCAGTTGAATGAGAAACTTAACGGTGGTGCCCGATTTAAACGTGAAAATTAGAAAACAGTAAAAGCGTTTAACTAGCCCATATGATGTTTCGGGAGAAATCCATTTTCTTGGATAAATGAGAATTGCATACTCAACCGTAGAGAATCGAGATAAACAATGTGAGTGAGGAAGTGAAAACATTGAAACCGTAATTTGTATTCAACGTGGAATGATGTTGCAGTTCATTAATTTTTTTTTCATCAAGTCAGTTGAGCATTTCGAATACCATAAAATGGAGAAAATTCTCTAGCATAGATTTAATGAGAGGCAACATGTTATGACAGTTGTGATGGAGATACCACGATTAATACACTACGAGGTTGACAAATCCAAAAAATCAGCCAAACATTTTTTTTGTTATTGTATCAATAATATGACTTACTCCTTGATTTACTTCATGATTTACTCTTTGAGAGCATAACATTGACAAATAAACAACAATAATAATAAATCCTTATTAATGTACTGTATACTCCATTATAGAACAAACACATTTTAGGGGAACGTTACTATCATAGGATGAATGATTAACATGAATTGTAAAATTCAACAGGAAAATCAAACATTTTGTTTATTGTATCTTTCAATATATATTTTTCAATACACTACATTAAACCCAGACACGTTTCGAGACTTCCTAGCTTCAACTTAAAAGCTGTTTCAATCCTTCATTTTATCTTAATCCCCATACGTTTTGATACATTTTCAGTTTTAATACACTTAATACTGAAGATAGGAAGTGAATAAAGCCCCCCTCTCCTCCCAAAACATGTCTGTTGTATATTGAAAAGTTTATTGAGATGTTAGAAACAATGTTTGATATGTTGAAGTTGATGAACCAACAAGACAAGAGATGGTGAAGATAACGAGTAATGTCCCCCCCTCTGCCTCGAAACGTGTGTATTGTATATTGATAAGTTCATTGTGATGTAATAAACAAAATGTCTTGATTTGTTGATGAATGAAAAACGCTTAAGAGATGGTTAAAGAATGTAGCCAATTACCACAATACGTATAGTTTTTACTAGTTATTGTGATAAATACCAAGTAGTTGTGAGAGATAAAGTCGCCAAAATTGTTGTTCTTAAATACAGTGGAATCCGGTTATTATAATCACAGATAATGTTATTAATCAGCTATTGTTATCATGATCAGTCGGTCCCAAGACACTGTTTAATGTATTTCCATCGTTTACTGTTATCATACGGCTATTGTTATTATTAACAGGCACTGGTCCCAAAGTGTCTAGTCTCCAATTGTGTCTGTGTCTGCAATAAAGTGTTCCCAATAACCGGATTCCACTGTATTTGAGTATGGACATCAATCCTTATGTTTTATTATATATTTTTTTCATAAATTTATAATTGATTTTATGTTTATTTAATATAAAAAGTTGTGAAGTAAAACAGTTGTGGGAATGTTAATTTTATTTTACCCGCTAGTTTATTGGAATTTTGACCCATTACGTTACTGTAATGAAATCCTAAGAAGCGGAGTGAATGAGATTTTCAACTCTTCATTCAATGAGAGTTGAAAATTGAGATTGATTTTATGCTTCAAAATAATTTTCTTATTTGATGTTAAAATTTATTGTAAACTTAAGTGTTAAGTGAATATAAGAAATGAAGGGTTGCTTGGATCTTAAGTTATAACGTTTATCCAAACACTGTACTGGTTATGCATCGCTTGTATACAAATTAGACAAATTAGGGTGCAAATATCGTCATGTTAATAGTGTATTCGCATGTTAACTGTAATCACACTATAATACCAGGTGAAACACTTTGTACCACATGTTTCTAATGATGGGATATAAAGATTACAACTCGCGTGTATTCGTTTTAGCGAATTTAGTACACCATTAACACTCCATTTTCGCCGTTTTACAGCGGTGTCTTTCAAAACATCGTTAACTGAATCTACTGAACTTTGACTGTTTTTTAACTTGTCAGCATAAAACATGATATATAACTATGTTTTATGGTCATATGCAGCAACACTTATCTTATATGATATATAGTACATGTACGTGGTACAAAGTACTGAAACTCTGAAATCTCTATCCAGGACCTGGTATGGGATTTTGTTTGTTTTTCAGTTATTTCTCATTTTTATATGTCCAAGTGTATATAATCAAGATGTATATTGATATATAATTGGAATATATGTGTACATTGTTGTAATAGTTGTTGAAATTGGTCATTGAGCAATGCTAAGTATGACTGTTAAGTGCTGGGAACTCTTGAGTAACCTACGTGAGTTGATGCATTGATTTTTTGTAACAGGTTATTACACCGTTACAGAAATAGAAGTTTCAGAAAGTGTAATGTCACTGTACCTTTTGTTTTGTACTAGTTGTTGTTGTTGTTTTTCCAAGTTGAATTTCTGATTTCAATGAAGTTGTCCAGTAGAATTACCACAGTTGTAACGCAAGGGATTTTAAGATCAAAGATACCCCGATGATATGACAAGTGGTTCGCTCAACTTGTCAGTATAACACTATTGTCCGTCAAGTTGAGAAGTTTCCGAAGAATTAAAATGCCAATTAACACTTAACTTGAGAAGGTGTAAAATGTTTCTCCGGAAAAACTAACAACAACCACCGAAACTTCGCACGCAAAACAACTTGTGCAAAAATCCAACCGCATTACAACCGTTCGTTGGAATGTGTCAAACATCAAAAAAATGTTCACACTTGAGGAAAAAGAATTTTTTGGCCATGGCACGTATTTGGTTCATTTATACGAAAAGATCATCATCCGCGAGGTTGTCGGCAAAGGTAAAAACTGTTGAACAACTTGTTATGAAATAATTCCAAATAAAAAAATCCCAACTGATGGTTAACTATGTTAAAGATTGGTAGATGTAATGTATACCAAGATGGGACGGATGTACTTGTTCGTATCTTCACCTGAGGCTACCCTATGTGGCGGGCTACCTTTAGGACAAACCAGGTGAGGCTCAGCAAGTTCTGAGACTAGTCCATTCCAAAGAATAAGGGGTGAGATAGAGAAACAGAAAAACGTGTATATTTGGCAGTACATCAGAAGAGAAGACCGCAAAGGTAGCTAACCCTTTACATCTGCCCTGATGGTCGTACTTGGCAAGAAATGTTGCTTGGAGTATTCTGATAGGGTAGTTGTTTTTTTCGTAAGTCCTATTAGTCTGCGTTTATGCTAAGCAGCTTATTCGGTTTTATAACAAAGAAAAATAAAGACATTGCTAAATACAAAACGATTTGTACATTGAAATTCAATTTTGAGAAAACTGTGGCGTATTGTGTTACTAATACAAGATTGTTTGTCAACTGAAATGCAGTATTTGCTAATTTTTGTCTGTGAAACATTCAATATAATAAGCATTTTTGATTTCTTCAGATTATCTGAATGCAACTCACAATACAGGGTGTTCCTAAAACGTCTAGTCGAATTTTAACCACAAGTACTGAGCATCAAAACAAAACAAAAAGTCCATACAAACAATAACATGGCTCTGGAAATGCATACTGATTTGCGTTTCTACTGCGGTTTATCAGACAATAGGTGTACGCAATTATGTGATTTCACCCTGTGTTATTTCAGAAGAATTTTTGGACCCATGTTTATAAGGATTGTTTGCTTAGTTATGATGCATAGCACCTGTAGTTAAAATTTGATTAGATTTTTTTAAGAACACCCTGTATACAGGTATTGATTCATGTGAGGACTATGTCCTGTGAAAACAGACCTAGCATGAATAAAAAATCATATATGTTGAAATTTTCATGAAGTGGTAATATTGTAGTATACAATCATTTTTGCACCATCACACAAAGAGAACTGGGTAATAGTGAAATATCTTCGCATATAATATGCATCTGAGAAAATTTCAGTTTGTCAACATATTACCAAGAACGCATAAATCTTATTAATCAACTATTTAATTGCCACTGAAACAGGATACCTATTCAGGTAACCTTTTTGCTTTGCCATTCTACATGGCATTACAAGTTTTAAACTTTATTGAACAGTGTGTCAGTATCAGTAATTCCAAAAGATGACATGCCATTGTCCACTAAGTACTATACGCAAGCATTTTAAACTCATGAATTGATTGAGTTTGGATTGCTAAATCAGTTACGGTTAATAAGGTATTTTTTAATTTCCCTACCCAGAGTATCATAATGAAAATCAGAAATAAGAGACTATTATTAAACAAACAATTTCTACCTATATTGGGTAGAACCTCCACACCTAACATTAGGTGTGCAGGTTCTACCATGGAGTTTATAAGTTAGCAACTTGAAAAGCTACCGACTTATAACCGTCAGTAAGAGATAGTAGAATTTTATTCATTTAAAATAGTCTTTTATTTATATTTTCATTTAGAATAATAATTGTTTTATAATTTCTTGAAAAGTACAGGGAGTCATCAATTTGTTACAGGTTGCACCTCACTAATCCAGCAGCAGCTTCGACAATTGAAATTTACAGTGAATACTTTGGTTCATAATTTTTCAATTCACGGTGAATACTTTTGGATCATAATTGTTAAATTTAGTTTATTTTGCCATTTTTTCCTAAGTTTCGCTGGTTCGAAAAATCTGGAATTCCGGCCATTTTTTGGTCCCAAGCTTTCCAGATTAACGAGGTTCAACCTGTATTATGCACTGAGATAAATTCTCCCAGTTGCTCATTATATGAAAAAAAATGTGCTTTTATGCGTTTGTTCACAAGTGATTGGTTATTGCTGAACCTGCTGCATTCTTACCACAATGTGTATGCCACTTGAGGAGCAAATGTTGGTCCTCATGCTGTTTCCATTTTATGGGAATTAGAAATATGCAGCAATAAAATGAAGATGTTTCAAAGTCATCATATTTTCTTTTATTGTTCTTGTCACAATGATACATGAATTTGAAAAAAAAATATGTAGTGTAAATACGAATGATGATGAAGATGACATTTAAAACAAAATACAACAAATATATTCCAAAAAATTATTTCACAGTCCATAATGCATTGATGCCCGATGGTCCAAAGTTGACTCTCCTAATAAGTAATTATCAAAAAATTTATAATGCAAATAAAAGGATTTTTTGTAACTTCAAAAGATCTGCACAAAATGTGACAATTTCAGTGAGGTCAGACATTTTTTGCAATGATCTCGGAAAAATTGTCAAACACTTACCCAAAAGATCCATTTTCTTTTTCTTTAATATAATGTAGAAATAACAGCATTGTGTGAAACAAATTATTGTGACCCTAGAAACAAATGGATTTTGTTATTATTTTCACAACAAACAATAAACAACCCATGTCCGTCGATGCTGACCTTAGGAACGTCCCAAACTTCATCTTTGACGACCAATTTGTAATGAGGAGGATTGATTTTCGTCTGATAGAAACACAATGGAACTTTGGAAGGATCTGCAAAGAATTGATACAATAATAAAGGTATGCACTTTTAATATATAATAATTTTAAAAATTACTCATTACCAGGTTTATCAGGCGTTTTCACAAAATACTGATTCGTGAATGTTCTGCCGTCGGGATGATTCGGATGTGGCGGAAGACGAGAGTCGAGATAAGTGCAAAACAGATGCATGATGATCTAATAATGAAACAAAGGTTACCACTAAATATACCAAAATGATTGTGAGGATGATAAAAATCAAAACAAAAAAAATATATCTACAGGGTATTCCAAAAAAGTCGTTAAATTTTAACCACAGATGCTACGCATCAAAACAATGCAAAAATTCCATATAAACATGGGTCTAGAAATGCATGCCTACAAGGATTATGACAATAGGCATATGCATTTAATTGACTACACCCTTATGTCGGAAGGGAAGTATTTCTGGACTCATGTTTATAATGGGTTGTTTGCCTTGTTTTGAAGCATCTGGTTAAAATTGGATAAACTTGTAGGAACACCCTGTATATGTATATTATTATTATAAAAATATATCACCGCTGAATCGGTGGGTAAATGATCTCCCCAGGGTTTTCCTTTGAACTTTCCTCCTCCGTTCCATTTGAAGTCGCTCATACATCCACCCGTTGCCAATTCTAAGAGGATTATAACATAAGTACTGGAAGGTAGAATAAATGTTTATTTATCGTACATGCAATTTAACCTTGCATTCGTTGAACAAGATACTCTTGATTCGTTGTCACTTCCAAATAAAGTAGAACTTGATTCAATGTAGGTATCAACTGACTCTTGACGAGCGATACTTGTCGCAAGGTCGAAAGATTTACTTCTGTTGATGGAAATTCCAAGTTAGCAAATGATTAGTTTTTTGTTACACCCTGTACGTGTTACACAATTTTTACTTGCCCCCAATTTGTAAATCGGGTGTTCCCATGTGTCGAAGAGTGTCGTTTATGACTCTAATTTCGTTAATTACTCGCTCCAGGATGGTTAGGTTCAACCACTGCGTAAAATAAAATCACCAGTTATCATTTCGTTTCAACATCATAAAATAGTTTTAATCGTCAAGTTTTTCAAAGAAGATTGTACTTGTCTAAGATTTTTCATCCAGCCGTACAACTGTTCCGTCGGTATTCCCAACTTACTCCAGATCTTTAAAACATTAAAAAAAGATTGCTATTTATGTAATATAGTTATAATTTTTTGTTCTCGCAGCAAACTTTCAATTTAATATGTTGCTAACAAGCATAAGGATCTATACTCTCTATCTCTGCTAACTATGGACTGATTTCGATCTTAGTGCATTCCTGCGCAGCTTATGTATTCATCCACCAGCATGGCAAATCTAAAATATGCTATTGTACTAACAGGAAACTTAATTTAAGTGCTCAATTTAAAATAGAAATAAATATTTTTAAACAATGAACTACTTTTTTGTGGGTGTTTAAGCTGCGCAGGAATGTGCTCTGATCGAAATCAATCCATAGTTAGTAAAAATCATTTACTCTATGTAACTCTAATATAGTATGTAATATAATGTAATATAATTTCTGTCATTAACAAAATTCTACTAATCAAATGGTTACAAAATTGAATGACTATAATAAATTAGATTTTTCCACTACATACAAATTCATTCGACCATAACTAACTCTTCTTATCTTGCATTATCACCACTTAAAAAAAAATAACTACATGTAATCAGGTTATTACTTCTTCACCCGTATGATGTGTCAAGGTACCAAGATCATTGTCAGTGAACGATGCCGTCGACTGAGATGACCGACTTGCTATTTGATAAGCATACTTCCTCAAAAGGGGCGTGTAGTCTAACAATTTGTGGCCCAGGCTCCAGAACGATGTTCCAAGCGATTGCGGTGTTTCCGACATTGCTGAGGATGAAAAGCAAATGCGTTTAGGATCATTTTTAAACATCACAGGCGAGTTACATATCAATGTTTGCTATACACCTATTTTAGTTTTTAAGCTTCGGAGTTCGTACGATTCGAGGTATTTGGTCAGCGATTCTTCATCAGTTATGTTGCCTTGGTTAACTGTGGAACAAATGTCCGTTAAGTAAAAAAAAACAAAATCAAGATATGAGGTTTATAGTTATACAGGGTGCTCCTAAAAGGTCAGATCAAATTTTAACTATAAAATAAAAGAATCTGAAAGTCCATCTAAACATGAGTAAACATGCATACCTACAGCGATTAAGACAAATAGGGCTATGAAATTACGTGACTTTATGCTGTGTTATCTCAGAAGGTAAGCATTTCAGGATCCATTTATGACATAAACGGATTCTGAAATGCTTACCTAAAAATGCTTGGAGCATTGACATAACTATTGGATCAAAACAAAGCAAAAAGGTCCACATAAACTTTGTGGACCTTTTTGCTTTGTTTTGATTGAGTAGCATCTGTGGTTAAAATTTGACGACATTTTAGGAACACCCTGTATAGTAATAAACAAATCTTACAGCTGCTAGACATGGACAAATTCTTCATTGGTAAACCCCTAACATCAGCTGTGTCCGAGAGAAATGAACTATGTCTATCCGAACTGCTCAGAAATGATGGCGATTCCTATGATGACATAAAACAATGTGTTTACACCAATTAGTTTATATTATCAAAATTACGAAAAATAATCTGCTAGTGAAATGTGTGAAAGACCTTTCTGTGCATTGGTGAATGCGTTTCAGCCGGATAATAAATCCACGATGTAGTTTTCGATAATGAAGATCCCGAGCTTTGGTTAACGACAAATGGTTTTTTTTAGTCATATGAAACAACATTTATTATTAACTAATTAATTATATATAGTTAATAATAAATGATAATTTTTTTTTAAACACTTCCTTCTTAAAACATATACCTAGCACCAGACATCCAGCTCGTATGAGGCAACGTGTGGGGTGTCGACGTCATGAAACTTGGTTTCGAATTTGGAGTTACGCATTCCGACGATGTTGGTTTTGTTTTGACGATCGAGAATCCGACATCTGCAACAGAATTTAATTTTTAATTCACTATTCAAATACTGTATATTCGTCGATTGGCAGTTACAATTTTCTAAATGTCGGGAACACAGCCTACCATACCCGAATCATTTATGCCTAGCAGTTGCCTTTGTCTAGGCGTTAGAACGATAGATGTTGTCAACAATGACGACTTGCAATATGTAATAACATCCACCAGCGAATTTAAAATTAGTATTATGATCATTGACAATTCTGTAAACAAAAAATTAATATATTTTACGACATGGCCAAAGAGCACGTAACGATCAGATAAAATAAAGCTTACCAGAATACCACACGATTTTCTTTGGAAGCCCATAATGTAATGCAATGAAACTATAACACCTGTTAATATTCGAAATTTTCTTTTTAAATATGTCGACACAATATTACAGTGTATTTTATATGTCATTAAGTATATTATATTTGAATTCTACATTCTACAATAACACATACTATAATCAGGGACTCTTTAGGTAGTAAAAAGTCCCTGCTATAATATACTGTAGTACAGTATGACACAATGTATATTATAGTTGCATTCAATGCCATATTCGCATATGACAATAAATCAATAATTATATACGCTGAAATATAGTTTTACCCATAATTATTATATACAGTATTTTATATAAACAATGGTGTCAATGTTCACTTACATATCCCAATATATAACCAGAGCACCAGCTACGTTAAGTGTAGCCCACATTAAAGCAAATTTAGCGTCCGATTGATCTTTCTTGCGCTTTAACGTGTCATCGATAATGCGATTTGGAGAATTCATCTTCTCAATGTTCAGAATTGTCTACAGAAATTTGCAAAAAAACAGCCAAACAAGAAATCAGTAAAATCCCCAAAACACACGTGTGAAATCGGATTGAGATATTTTCAAAACATTCAAGGGAGCCGCCATTTTTTAAAAGCGGTTCTGCGAAATGAAGGAACGATCGTGATTAATCTATTTTAATTTATTTATTTTTTTAATTAAACAAGCACATGGTATTTAATTTGGTGTTGAGTTTTATTATTTGTTTATTTTTTAAAAAGTTAGTTTGTTAAGTGTTTGTTCATATTTTTTGTTTGTTTCTAACACATGGGGTAATCAGAAAAGGTGAATTGAAATTATTTTGAAAAAATGGCAGACGATTTGGATCAGGTGGGTTTCGGGTGCTGAAAAAAGTTGTTTTTTTGTGGTTAATATTATATAAATTTTGCTATTATAAAGAGGATCAAATATTACTATAACGCTCAGTGGAGCTATTTAAGTTAATACATAATACAAAAAGCGTTTTATTAAATATTAAAATCGATGTTTTAAAGTCACGTAGTTGGCCCAATGCTAATGTTTTCGCACAAAGTTAAAAACATAATTTAATTTAAAGTGTAAACTATTCAATACATAATTAACTAGCTAACATGTAGTTAAAATTACAACTCAGTATTGTGGTGAAACTGTCGAATATGAGTTGTAAAATATCAATGATGCATAGCATCCATGGGTAAAAGTTGACCAACCTTTCAAGAGCACCCTGTATAACAAGGCCTCAGTGGTTTGACATATTGGTTAATTATGTATTTATTTCAAATGTATAGCAAGTGCCTACGAACACAGTTGAAGAACCGTTGGACTTGATCCGACTGAGTCTGGACGAGCGAATCTATGTGAAGATGCGGAACGAACGGGAACTGCGTGGTCGATTACACGCCTATGATCAACATCTCAACATGATTCTCGGCGACGTTGAAGAAACTGTGACAACAGTCGAAATTGACGAGGAAACGTACGAGGAGGTTTACAAGGTACATATCTATAAGCTGATGATAATCAAAGGGCCTCGTGTAAAAATGGGCAAAATGTTACTTGACAGTCTTTTACACCAGGCTCGTCAATTATAGCGTAATTGTGAGTATTACAAAATATTTAAATATCACCAAAAATTAGTGAAAATATCATACAGTAAGTAATAATTTTATTTTTAACATGTTTTATTTTATTTATATTATGATTTTTTTTATTCTGGATGATATTGAGGATTATCATAACATATGTTCATTTTTAATGAAATTCAGTATTCTTGGTTAAGAGTACACTACTGTATGACGAAAATTTTTGTAATTGTTATTGAGGATGATTGATTTGCTAGGGCTTGGTTTTGGTTGGAGAGTTGAAACTTGGATTTTTTTCTTATTGATTTTAGACGACAAAGCGAACTATTCCAATGTTGTTCGTGCGTGGAGATGGAGTGATTTTAATATCACCACCAATGAAAACGACGATATGAATTTTTTTTGAGAAAAACTCTTTCATCAATATCATTTTCCTTCATAACCTCGAACATGGTTACATCATGTTTCATATTATTATTTTTCCATGTAATAACATCCAGTCACAAATGACTGAATTTATACAAGGCATGTCTTGCTGAAAAATAACGTTTGATCATTTAAAGAAAACCAATGATTTTTTCTTTTATTCAGTCATCTTTAATTTACATTTATGCACAAATGCATGAACGCACTTTGTTAATTTCTGTTAGTATTTTTTTTTAATACAACGCATCTTACGTTTGAACGCAGAACGTTAAGAAGCGACACTATATAATACTAAGTGAAAATAAAAACACAATTTTCATTATATTCATTTGATTCTCAATTGAGTATTTTAAGCTATGCTTGAAAGGTTTAGACATTCATTTCCGCAGCCGTCGAAACAGCAGATCTCGTCTTCTTTGCAATCGGAAGGAGATCCAGGTCTGTGCGTACAATGATCTTCACAGTACGTGGAAGAACGTATTATAGGACATCTCGGATCTTGCGCTGTGATACAAAACCAATATAATTTTCTGATGATCATGATTTCGTGATGATCGATTGTATATTTAATATAGGGCGATAGTTCCGATCATTAAAAATGTGAACTGAGTTTTGAATGTTGATTGGTGTCAATAGTAGATTGAAATTCCTGAGCCTCCAGTTTTTAAAATTTAATGTCATTTTATTTTTGATGATTTTTCAAAAATGATCAAAAATTTTTTAAAAATGATCAAAAAATAAAATACAATTTTCAAAACTGAAGTCTCAGTAATTTCAATTCACTGTTGTATATTTAAATTTAAAATGGCCATTTGGCATAAATGGTTAACAGTCTTATATTGAGTGTCCCATAATTCATCATCCTGTTTGTTTTTATTATAATTATAATTTTTATATTTTTATTTTCTTTTCACATTATTGAAAAGAAATTTTTATTGCCCATTGTTTTTTTCATTTTGGTGTATTTTAAAACAAAAAACATGGGCAAAATTTGGTTCAATCTTTATTTCAACTTCATACTACTGAATAAAAGGCAAACTTGTGGTAATTTTGGTAAACTCATTGTTACCAAAAATAACAAATATAGTTTCCTACCTCAACTGTCAGGGTAAAAATTTACCTTCACTTTTCCAACGTTTCTACCTCCTTGATAAGGTCTTGTCACCGAAACAACACAACACCACACAAAAAAAAAAAAAAACAGAAAAGAACAGACAGCTATAGTCCATTTCAGGATGAAACATCAGCGTTGAATCAGTTACAGGCTGAACACCAATCAGGGACCGACAATGCCTTTCACTATGTATCCTTACATGCCTTAAGTTAGCTGAGAGTAGGGACTATGAAAGAACTACATTCGACTAGTTGGCAGAATAAGCGGTGTGGATCGGTCTCCTAACTGATTTAGTGCTGATGTTTTATCCTGCAATGGACTATAACACATTAAACTCATTGTTGAAATTCAATTTACAAAAACCCAAACAGTTTAAAGTTAAAAACAAGTTGGATAAAAAATACTTTTTAAGAATACGCTTTATATGTTGTCATTGATGTTTGTATTGATAACAATGTTTCACCATTGTTGTATTGTATGTAAGTTTTGAGTAATTCCATTTTCGATTGGTGCAGTGTTGGCGAATTTCGATCTTCGAGTAACTCGATATTCAATTTTGATAAGTTTTGAAAAATTCTATTCTTGATTTGATTTATGCGAATTTTGTTACATTGAACTTACGCGCTTTTCGATTTATGCGGTTCTCACTTTAATGCGATTTTCATTTTCCAGTATTTATTTTATTGTTCGACCAAAGTGGTCCATTGGAAAACAGTATCCCTCTATTAATAATCCGCTTGAAATGTCACTCTGTCTCCTATGCGCCAGCGCCACCAGTAAGTTTAGTGGTGGCCGCTTGCTCAACTTCGTTATCTGTGCTACCACAGATAACGAAGCGTAGCGCTCGCGCGAAGAATTGTTGTAAAACGCTATGTTAGCCTTAACAATGGCTTAACTGGCATTTTCAAGTAAATTAATTATGAATGAAGAAAATTATGAATGAAGAAAAGCCCGTCATTACGACGGGCATGTAATCACTAGTATTACTATAAACGTCCGTAGACTCCTCAATTTCGTTCAATTTCCCACTCATTCACAAACAACCTCACAAAGTCACAAGGGAATCTAATATAAAGCTAATAATAAAGGTTGAACCAAATTTTGCTCTCTTTTTTAAAAATACGCACGGAAATTAATGAAAATTAAATAATAATAATATTTTTAGTTACTTTTATAATGTGAAAGAATGAAAAAAAATATAATAAAAGCTATAATAAAAACAAACGGGGCACGGAATTATGGGACACCCAATATCTTGTGAAAATATTAAAAAACAACTTACGTGGTAATTTGTAGCAGAGGTAACTGCATGCGTCTTTAATACATCTTTCTCCGACAGGACAAGGGTTGTTTAATCCGCATAGCGTTTGACATTTCAGCTCATCTATGTACACCAGTCATAATGCCAAACTTAAAAACTTTTGCACATAATTATGTTGATTAACTTAATTGGAGGGCTTCAGGCAGCGTAATGGTGAACCACACACAATTGTCATTTTTTCCAAAAATGACAATTTTCACATCAAACTGTTCCTCGGTATTGTTTGTTGCTTGTTACTTCACCACTTTCTAGATTTTCCAGAAAATGGCGGCATAATATAACGAATCAACTTGTTGTTTAGTATGGTACTCTATGGAGTTTCTCAACAGAAAAACGGCTCTACTGAACAATTTCAAAAATGTGGCTCACCATCATGCTGCCCGAAGCTTTTAAATTATACAAATTCGAAATACCTTGTGGCCTTGTTAACGTTAGTAAAACTGAAATAGACAGTAGTAGTACAGTTGAATACACAGTCTGCGTCGATATTCTGAGCATCATTTGAAATGGTTACAAGATAAAACACAAAAGTTTGGGTTTTAGGTGTTCTTTATGCTACAGATTCTGCTCGACAACTGTTTATTAGACAATACAAATCCCAAATTTAATTTTTGTGGTCCATGAGCGATGATAGCGTTATCACGCTCGATCTTTATTCAATAGATTAGGAACAAAAAATTGTGATTTTTTGTAAATAATTGTTTTCTGATAATAATGCTCATTGACAATGTGAATCAGTGTATGCATTGTTAGAAAAATGATAATTTTTTTCTGGCCAAACTTTTGTTGTCAATTTTGGGAATTCTGAAAATGTCACTAAATTTGTTACCAAGGTTCCTTCCATTAATGAAAAGTTTCGTAAGTGAACCAAATTAGAAACGGGTTTCAAACAATTAAAACGGAGGTTTTTATTTAAAATTGTTTTGTATACGACATGATGTATTACACGATTTGAGAAAAAACAAACAAAAACCTGTATTTTGTTTTTAATTAATCTGATATATACAATCACCTATGTAGAATATTCCGAGATGTCTGTTGCCACACTGTGGTTTGGTTTTATATACCCTGTCTTAAGTGTCCTATAGTGTGTATATACACAAAATGCAGAATATAAACTGTAATAAAAGTTATGTGAGATTCGTAAAAACTGATGTAATACGAGTAGATGAGAAAGAGTTGAGTGTTATGGAACCCGGAGCTACTGTATATGATATATACGGTGTACGTTCGGAAAACAAAAAATATGCTAGTCGAGTTTTCCCGCTTTACTGTACGTTTTAGCTAGGTCGTTGTTTTCGGCAATTAGTAACGGTAGGGTGGCATTTTGATAGTGGGAGGGATCTCGCTTGATGTTGTCGATGATGGTCGTCAACAAGTGGGCTCGGTCCACTTGACAACCGGGAGCGTCAAATTGCAGGTGCGTTATGTGAACGTGGAGGTGGTAGTACGAAGGCAAGTAGTGTAAATACATGCGAAGCTTTGAGGCGGGAATGCCATACTTCTGCACAGTTTCATTCTGCAAAATAAATAAATAAAATTAAAAAATAAAACTAATATTTTTTTTACATCATTTCATGGTCATGAAAAACAAATGCATAAGCAACAGGATGTTATATTTCAAATGTATATTTCTTACGTGTTTGTGTTATAGAATCCAGGCGTTCTATACAATGCCAAGCCTGATTTAGGCAATGTATGAAATTAGCATTGGAATAATTGAGCAAGAATTTAGGTTAGGTTTGAATTTTGGTCAAATTTGTTTGTTTTTTCTATAGAGAAAACATTCTTAACCAACCTAAACTAACTTTTAGGCATTCTCTAGATCTAGTATGTCAAGCCTAGTTTAGGCAATGTATGAAATGAGGAATGGAGTAGTTAACATTAAGCAAGAATTTAGATATAGGTTAGTTTTAAATCTAAGCCTAAGTTAATCATTAGACTTAAAACGTTTATTTTAGAAAAAAACGTTGTAAACAAAATGTTATTTCATACTTTGGTGAAAGAGTCTAGGCACTCTATGAAATGCCTGACGTCTACACATTTCAAGTAACGTATAGTAGAATCAGTTTATTATAATCACGGATATTGTTATCAATCGGCTATTGTTTTCATTATCAGTCGTTCTCAGGACACTGTTTAATGTTATCAGCCCAGCCAGCTATTATTATCAAAACAGCCCTAGTCCCAAAGTGATCACAATAACCGGATTTCACTGCATAACAAAGAATATAAAATTTTGTGTAATAAGAAAACAAGTTCACCAAACAAATGTAAACGTGAAACTTACTTTTCCCTTGTTTAGAATGTTTTCCAGAAGCGGCAAATGTTCCCCAGTTAAGTTTCGAATACTGTGGAGCCCTCTGAGATGCGGTATTGCTATTAGGTAGAGATCATTTAATTGCTCTTGATTCCATTTCATGTCTGGTAACAAGATGAAACCATCCTTGGGATCTGGGTCCTCGAAAACTATGCGGTCGGTCTCTGCTTTGTGCTCCAAGATGTTGTACACCCACTGTAACGAAAATATATATATCTATTAATATTTTGGTGAATGGAGACATAAAAATTGTGAAAATACGAGTGTAAGTAAATTGATGTATTACATCAATTTTCATGCGAGCTTGCATATCAGTTATGTAAGGTTTTGTTAATGCATTGTAGTCTTCCTTCGTTTCGTCGATGAGATGCAGGCCTTCAGCCGTGTACTTCTTGATGTGAAATTCGGTTGCTGGGTGGATGAGTGTGATATCCACACCTATCAAATAGATACGAAGTGATGTGTAGCAAATACAAGGTGTGTGATCAAATACATTGTGTGTAGACAATATTATTGGCTTAGGAGTGTGAAACCTCTTAACTCCATTTGGCTAATTTTTAGATGACATACCATTCGAAGGACATGTCTCATCAACTAAGAAAACCAGTTCAGCTCAATCCTTTAACATACCCAGTAGTGTAAATGTGCGATGGGAAATTTTTTCCCTATATAATTGATGTATTTTTATTTACTTTTATGCTTCTCCTGTAAACTTGCTAAAATGTGGTTAAAAGGTTTACACTCTAAGCCGACGATACATCTTGTGTATTATGTAGACATTAAGCATACTCCGCTTGACAGTAACAAACATTTGGGTGTGTAAACAAGGCCACACAACTTGTAACATGAGATGAGCCAAACTGCAGCAAGAAAATTACACACAGGCCACATAGTCGATTATTGTCAATTAATATTGAATATTTTAGCAATCGACTAATAATTTATTTTTTTCGATCGTTTATTTTTCGGACTAAATTTTTACAATATTTTTGTAGCCTACTATAGTCGTTCCGGGCCGCAAGTTGTGCAGGCCTGGTGTAAATACTGTTTGTAGAATTCGGTCCTTATAGCATGTTTGCATCAAATTTTCTGTTGAACTTGAAGTACCTAAACTGTGACAACTGTTGACAGTGCATTTTGCAACAATGTAAATTGGTTGCAAAAACTATCTATATATTATGACATGACACATAAATTTGTCACTTTCCTTATATGGTAGCAACTTTTCAAAACTGTTGACATGCTTGTATTTAAAGGTTACTTTCTAACAAAGTGAATACTGATTTTGTATTCTACTTTAAATCAACAAGTAAAAAATAAAAGCTACAACAATCTAGCTAGGTGTCTAATTTATAAGACGTGACGTTGGATTTTCCTGGCAGACGGAAAAATGACCGTTAAAAAATGTGTCAACTCAAAAACTGATCCCCCTCAAAACAAACTTTTGACATTGGTAATCATAATGATGCTATTCATTGTCTTCTCTGGTTAGGTGACGTCAACAAAAAAAATAGCATTAAGTTTGCTTTCTCTTTAACCACCTGTTGTGTACTCATGAACTAGCAACTCGAAACTTTATAATATTGGGTTAATATTTATCCCAGACATATATAATTAGCTCACCCGAATGTATGTTTAAAAATTACTCTTTAAAAATACATTTCCAAACTTTTAAAGCGCCCTCTTGACGTCACATGACCACATCGCGCACTTTAACAAGCTCCATGTCGATTGGCACGATGATGATGATTCGTTCTTCTTCCCGACAACTTTCCCCAATTTGACAAGTGGTGTAGTAGTGAAATAATAATTAAATGCGTGTCATCAATCAAAACCTACTGTTGTTTTCCGGTGCTGGGTAAGCCGTGTAGGTGCCGTAGATGTCGTTTCGAAATCGTTGCTTGAGTTTGCAATCGGCGAGCACCTGTTCGATTTGTTTGCGATCGAACGGAGGCTTTTCGAGCAGGACAACCGCCTCGCCGGGTCGTTTCCTGAAACACCCGTGAAGGAACATCTTTTTCGTTTTGGAATTCTCGTTGAGCACGTTGGTCAGCTCGAAGTCGTCCAAGGTTTGCAATTCCTCGTGAACCGAGGGGGATGAGACCTCATCCTTTTTGTCGGCCGTGGAAGAGTCGGGGGACGCATTTGGCCTTGCTCGTTTCGATGGGGGAGCACCGTTCTCCGCCATTTTTGCTGATGGGGGCAATGGCAATGACATTAGCCAAAGGGTTCACTACCCTCTCTCAGCAACTCGGTGTACAAATGACGTCACTGTCGCGTAAAAGTGTTTTGTTTTGTTGTTTGTTTATCATGATTGTTATATAACATTTAAAAGTGTTGATTCGATTGTCCTCAGATAACATAAACTAGAACTTAACCCCGTGGTTGGTATGGTAATTTGAATTTGCCTCACGTTATGCGTTTCATTATTGTAACTCAAATTACATTTGCGTTACGTTACGTTATGCCTCGCGCTTTGGGTAGAAAGTTGACTTGTATATGTACTAGAAAGTTGACTTTTTCCTTATTTGGCATTAAGACAGATTTCTGAATGTTGATTTTGTAAGAATGTCACTGCGTTTAGCACGTTTTTAATGAGTTTCTTCAAATCTTAAGCTAGTTACATTAATTTCTCCATCTTTTCGGTGATACCATGACATATCATACTAAAGTATAACATGTCATGTTTTTAGTATATGTCATGGTGATACTCACCAGTTACCCCCCTCCCTTGGTTTCCAACCTTAAGGTCTCCACCAAAGATTTTTGTTAAAAAAGTGTCCTAATTCTAAATTTTAGGACAAAAATGAGAAAATGTAGACTCCACACTAATTATGCTATATCCTTTTTCCTTGTATATTGGTTTTTCAGTTTTTGTTTCCTCTCTAAAGTGACATTTTTGAGTCACAAAGTACACGTGGTTAAAAATTTTGGGTTGCGAGCAAATAAAAAAGGTTGGGAACCACTGGGATTGGGTTACCCGGAGAAAGCCATCAGATGCCGCTCATGATTGACAATGTATGAAGCTTAAGTTAAGCAAACAAAAATGTATTAAATTTATTATTAATATTAAATCATAAAGTGTTGTTTTCTTCTGACCTAACCCAGTTACAACAGTGGTGACCATGGGCTGATAAGTACCTTTTTCCGGTCAGTTCACTGCTGTTCTGAGTAGGGTACAGCACGTTTTCAATGACTTTTCTTCTATATTTTCTTCAGCTTGTTAATATTCATTTTAAAAATTCGTTACCTCTGTCCAATGGTCATTAGCCAAATATTTTTTCTACTACAGTAATTGTATTTGACACATGTTACAAATACAACCTAGTGCTCACTATGGTTCCAGAAATATCGGACATCCTGTATACAGGTAGTTTTTGATTTATAGGTTCTGCAAAAGTTTACATTAATCGATTATTGTATTTGGAAATTCTCATAAGTGGAAAAACAGCAAGAGGGCAATTCAACTTGAGAGTCAGCATTTTGCACCAAATGTGAAGTACATATTGTGGCACATTCATTCATTTGTACACTACATCATAAAATCACATAACAAATTCTGTCATCTATAACAAGCATTAGAAAATCTGTCATCAAAATTCTTATCAAAATCGCATAAATTAAGGACTCCTATACTCGAGTTTCAAGTTTATTCGTCAGTGGAGAAACAGTTACATGGCTCACACCTAATTGTCTGCCACTTGTTGAAAGTCGTCCATACTTATTCCAAGTTTAACCATCTCATTTTCTAAATAATGCTTAAATACAATTCACTAAATAAATGAATGGCGTAGTGTTTACTCTCAATAAGGCTAGATCGCCAGTACATTTTGTTCAGAAGTGCATAAAGTTACAATTTTTCTCACTATCATAGTGGTAGGTGACCGATTCTCCACCGACTGATGAAATTGAGTTTAGTATCCATAACCTCCGATGTCGTTGATATTTCATTAATTTGATCACGATTTAAATTTACACCTAGTGCTCAGTTTAACTGCATAAACTACAATTCCATTAACCAGCCGATATCACAGTCTAAAAAATTAGTGATGACGCTCTGATTTAACCTTTGCGATTTTTACAAACGGAAAATAAAAGTACTTTTCATTAGATTTGTTATTAGAGAAACAAAAACATTCAGCAAATTACAGAGTTTCGTATACAGTATTATTATTATTACTTTTGTCAACAGAAATAAAGGATCAGATAATAGCTTGTACATAGTTTGTACAACATAAAACAATATTTTTTTACTACTTGTAAATAAATGAATATGTCAATGCTATTGACATTGGTTCATAACAGGTTTTTGTTTTTTTACAATGACCAACGAAAAAGTTGAGCGTGAAGCTTCACATTAAATGTTACGATCGTAAGAAAAGTCCGCATTTTTTTATACTTCACGTTTCTTTTAAGAACGAAAGTTAAATCATTTTTTTAGGGTATCTTAATTGTACTCACAAAGACGTTAAAAGGGTGATTCTAAATGAACACTTAAAATAATTTTCAACCTTTTTTTGTTTTTTTATTAATTTATTTTGCACATTAGAATATCAACTTGCTGAACGAGTATCACATCATCAGTAGTGACAGCGGAACTAATTTGTAAACAGTATTCACATTCATATACGACTATAGGAAACTCTTTATCAAATAAGATACTGATTTCAATCGGTTCAGCTAATTGATATTCTAATACGCATTGGTACAGCACGAAGTCATTAAAACTGTCCGAAACTGCAGCAAAAGCGAGCACTGCTTCCAACGTTTTGGCACCCGTTAGCGTGATCGGGCGATGGCCCGTCGTCGATGTTGTTGCAGTACGAGAGGTTCTCGGGTTTGAGTTGCGGACATTGATCCACAACGTATTTCAGTCCTTTTCCAGTAAGAAAGCAGCAGCCGGACACATCCAAAAATTCGAGCGGCATCAGCATTCCCACTTGTGCCATTCTTCTGGAAGGATACAAAAAAACACAAGTACATTAAAAAAAAATGTCTATTAAAAACACACTTTATATACAGGGTGTCCCAAAAGTCCGGTCTCGTAAGGAATGTCGGAAAAATTGAAGTAATGATAATTTCTTGCAGGGCTCAAGAGAGGCATCAATTTGAACATTTGTTGCCATAATTCTTTGCCTACCTGAAACAAAGGCTATATTATCAATATTCAACATTCATCACTTCCGACTTTCCCTACGAGACCGGACTTTTTGGGACAATCGGTATTTCCACCAGATGTAGCCCCGTGTTAATCCGTCTAATCATGACATTATATTTTAAAATGTCATGGTCTAATACACCTCAGAACTGGAGCTAATATAAATGCAATTTTGAATTTGTATTTGTTATCAGATGTCGCTCGTCCCCTATGTTTCTATTCAGACAACCTGCATTACCACTGAAGTGTAAAAAAGAGCTACTTATGGGTTTGCAAGATAAACATTCTAGTAGTAGTTGTTTGTTAACAGCCTAAACTGTCACCCAAAGACAAAACACTTGAGATCAGTTAAAAACAACTACTAGCACAAGATCTATTTATCAATGTTATCTAGTTTGTTATCAAAAATTTTTAGCTTTCCAAACAAAGAAATAATTAGCACTCGACTGTCGATAAGTTAGAAAACTTGAACAAACCCTTACATCAAAGCACTGTCCGTAATGAGATGGCAGCCAGAAAGATTAAGGAAAACCAATCCTCGTGGTTTTTTGACACTGGGTTTGGTTCGCAACGTATACAAGTTAGTCCTTTTTTGCACGTTCGACACATCCTTGCAGTTCGTCACACAAGTGTTTCTTAACTGTCTACAACACGCACCACGTTTGGCACCACAAGCCATCTGGTTAAGTCTGTTTTCGCTGGAAAACCCTCTCCAAGCCATGGCGAGGTGAAAGATGAAATTGTCGTCAACGCCACAACACCCAGAGGCGTCCAAGTGAGTTAGTTTCTGGCACAATGGAACTTCCAAGCTTTCAAAAAAATAATATAAATGGTTTTATACACAGAAAAAAAAGGGTCAATTTTACAAAAAAAATTTTACCTTTCAAACGTTTTTCCAGTTACATTAGTGTACGATATATCGAGGTGTGTTATGTTGGGACACATTCCAAGAAATATAGACAACTGCAAAAAAGGGGATTCATTTTCTATCAACAGTGAAACTTTTTTTTTACTTTACTGACCAGGTAGATCTTTTAAAACATCTCCATGACGTTTCGCTTTCGTAACTTGTAAGGGTTTCATTAGGAAAGAAAGGAGGAGAAAAGTTCTGTGGTTGGAGAATGCTGCGTGAACAGTTTACTTGCAACTCTCACTTTTCTTTTTCCTACCTTTCTTTGTCATGTGACAAAAGCCCTTTAGGAAGCAGGCGAAACATTGTGGAAATGTTAAAAATTCCCCATGGTAAGATAAAATCCTTTCGAGGATTTTTTACTGGTGATAATTATTTATCAGGGTAGGTAATTAAACTTTGGAGATTCATTTTATTGTACAGGGTGTTCCTAAAAGGTCTAGTCAAATTTTAACCACAGATGTTATGCATCAAAACAAAGCAAATGTCCATATATACATGGATTTGAAAATGCAAGCCTAGAAAAAAGGACGCATTTCGGACCCATGTTTATATGGGTTGTTTCCTTTGTAGTGATACATAACATCTGTGGTAAAATTTGACTAGGCCTTTCAGGAACACCCTGTAAACGATGACCAATTTAGGAAAAGTCCTCTTCTGTTAACAGGCTAACCTGAGCAGAAGTCAAACTTTTGCTTCCTCGTAGCACCAAGGTCTGAACCGAGTCACCAACGTATGGTAGCAAATGTTGAATGATATTATGCAAGAAGATTTCCTCTTGCTCGTTGCCATCAAGCCATGAATCGAAGTCGTCAACACACTGGTGTTCATAATTCTCCGACTGAAGTTCGGCAAATTGGAATGCTTTGCGTCTCTCAAAGAGTCCTACAATGCAACAAATGGTGTAATGTGGAATGTCGTCCCCCCCCCTCCCAAAAGCGTTATAAACTTGATACCTTGAGCCCACTGGACAGGATCCATGTGCCTCCAAAGTGATGGATCGCACGACAACTTGCTCCACTGGGTGTTGACACCTCGGCATCGGATGAGATCGAATGGTGACAAAAACGAAAACACATTCAAAAGCACTTCTGGGGGGATGTACGATAAAGCTTTTTCTTTTTCTGCTAATAAAATGCAGTCAACAATTTAAACATTATTTTTTCGACTTAGCGGTTTTTGCATCAAAACCAGGATACCTGAAATACACTCCCAACAGTTGCAATTCTCATGTGATAAAAAATTCCAATGTTTCAAAACACAATTTCAATAAACATGAGAATCGAGATTATACAACACATAGAAATGTGTGGGGAGGATGTTACCTTCGTCATGTTCTTTAGTTTCCAGACAAAATTTTTCCAACTGTTCGTCGAGACATTTTTCCTCCCATTCCGTGTGTCTCTGTATAACCATCTTCTTCAACGTTTTCAGTTCTTCGTAGTCAAAATACTTCATGAGAAGTGGTTGGAAGACCTTAAGAATGGGGAAAAAGTTTTCTACAGAGTATTCCTAAAAGGTCTAGTCAAATTTCAACCACGGATGCTACCCATCAACATCAAAGCTGAAAGTCCATATAAATATGGGTCTAGAAATTCATCGTATTGAAATGACTACAATGATTAGTACGAGACACTAGTCTTATGTAATATGACTTCACCCAGTGTTATCTAGAAAGGGAAGCATTCCTGAATTCATGCTTATATGGATTTTTGCAGCATCTGTAGTTACAATTCGACTAAACTTTTCAGGAACACCCTGTAGTTATAGATCAGTTATAGACACCTCTTCTTCCTCCCGCATGTGAGGCAAAAACGTATCGGTAAACTCTCCTAGCGCACGTTTCAAGTGCAATCCGTAGTTGATTCTTTCGGATGCTGATTTCGAGGTACAGCAACGATAACCATCTTTGACTAATGCCAACATTTCTGAAAGTCGGTTATCCGAATGACAGTCACACACGGTCGTATTGTGAATTCTCAATGCCTTGGTATAGAGTAAAACAAAAAATCAAAACATGGTAGCAGGAAACCTGAAATGCCATTTAGTGCACCCCTTACGTTCAATTTGGATTTTAATTTTTCCATGATGTATAGATTTTCAATATTTTCGTGAGACTTGAATTCGTAAAACGTTCGCTGCAAATCGTGTAGCAGCGACTTCAATGCGCAATGGTCGGCAAAATCCGTCTTTGGTAACTTGAAAACAACAGAATTTATTGTTAACTTGATAGAATGCAAATTTATATACAGGGTATTCCTGAAAAGTCTAGTCAAACTTTAACCACGGATGTTACCCATCAAAACAAAGCGAAAGTGCATATAAACATGGGTACGGAAATGCATACTGATTTGCAATCGTACAGCAATTATGAGACATTATGAACCTATGCATTCATGTGACTTTACTGTGTTACCTTGGAAAGCAAGCATTTGCAGATCCGAGTTTATATGGGTTGTTTGCTTTGTTTTGACATGTAGCATCTGTTAACATTTTACTAGAGAACACCCTGTATATATAAAAAAAAACCAAAACACAAATAAGCTATATGTAGATAATCAAATATTTTTCTAAAATTATGTGTTTCATTTCTCTTTTGAAATGTAGGTATAGCTTTATTTTTTGTTGCTGCTTCCTTTAGGAATTATCATTTTGAAGTTTTGCACCTGCAAAACTTTTCTGTTGAGAAGGAATCGCATGATGAAATAATAAGTCGAGTTTCAATGTTGCGTTGCTGGGGATTATCCTTTCATTCGAAAATATAATGCTTATTTAAATGTACAAACATTTATTTCCTTTGAAACCATTATCTCGATATAAGCCTGTCCACCTAGAGAACAAATGCAATTATACTGCATCCACAGGATGAGTATTAAGCAGCTGTTCTCTTCAGGATGCAGGTGGAAACACAAAATTATAGCATCTGGTTAGCTGGGATTCCAATATTTCTATATTTTATTTCATTATAATCATTTTTATATAAAACCTTCGATATCGTGAAATATCATTAAACCGCATCAAGTTGACGAGTAATTTGCATAGCAACTAATGGCATGTCTATTTTACACGCTTGCCGAGTATGAATACAATGAGTATATATAGTTAACCTTTTTCACTAAATGTCAACTTTTAACTCGTGTTTAACTAATACTAATGAACGTTTAACAGCTGTTGGTGCAACCGGATTAACGTGTTTCATCATGCTTGCAAAATTTTGATATTTCATTACGCTTGTGAATACTGACAGCCATTAAAAGTGTTTGGACAGATGTTTAACTATGTTTTGGGTTATTGTATTTTAATAATTCTAATTTAGGAAATTATATTTATGAAAAATTTAGAAAAATGTTTATTTTCAATTGAACAATAACTATGACATAGGTTAAAATTCTGTTGTGCGTTTCAAGGTATGCATTGCATTTTATTATAAAAGTGTCATAGAGTATATCTATACTTTTATATGAATTATGTATGAAGTTAGGTACGAAAGATCGTGGTCCTAACAACATGTTATATATTAGGATGATGTTATATTCGCTCAACTTGCCATAACGCAGAATGGTTTTCGTTATTACTCTATTTAGTAACAAGCAGAGAATACCATTTGCAACATACGACGTAGTGACAACTGACATAATTCTTTATTTTTATTGATAAGAAGAAAAAAGGAATATAAATATTACATTCCCACACTGGCGTTAAATGTCATGTTAACTCGAGTGACTTTTGTCACTCGTAACATTACATCCCCCTCGACGAGATAATGACAAATGAGCTGAAACGTCATGCGCCTCTATAGCTACCTTTCGAAGGTAAACATCTACGAGTTCCTTCATTCTCGAATGGGGAACAGTAAACACGTCGATTTCCTCGGGAAATGGAGCCATTTTTCGTCGTCAGACATCAACTGCATCGACTGTTTTTTTTTTTCTCACTCGATTTTTCACCTCCCGTCAGAGGCGAGAAGATAGCGAGAAAAAAAATAAACGTGACGCTTAAAACGTAACTCGATTTGACCATTATATATCCATGATTTGACCAATCAAACTCGAGGTCAGAATGCGCTTGTACTTAAAACTTATTTAACGTAATCGGTGATTGGCGGATGAAATCCTTTAATATTTGGTGGAACAAACCTGACATGGATTTGGCCGCACTCCCGTTGTCATGACAACACGAATCAATTTAATTGTATTCTTTTATTTTATTTTTTCGGCTGGTTTACTATATACGTGTTACTAATAAGTACTACCAATTATTGGTTAATGTAGCGTTTTGAGCTATGATAGTACGAAAGCGAACGTAGCGCTTAAAAGCTAATGCAATTCATTCCATGCAAGCCCTACATGAAATTGCATAACCTACATTTCAAGCTATTTGACTGAAAACATCCCGAATTTAGTGTAAATTTGTTTTTTTTTAAAGATTCATTAAAAATTAGCATTTCTCAGTGCGAAATCAGCGATTCGACCCAAAACATTTCGACTGTAAATTGCCGGTTTTGGAGCGTGTAGGTGGGTTATGTATAAGGCCTTCTCCGATTAGCTGAAATTATGTGAAACCATTTTTTTGCGATCATGACAACGTAAATCAATTTGTATTTCTTAATATTTTTTTCATTATTACACAATATTAATGAGCTTAACTATTATTAGTTAACAACATGAGATTTTAATAACGAACATAATGCGCTTAAAAGCTAGCACAACTCTATCGATAAGGGCATAAGGTTGTAAGCCGTAGTCTAGGTTACGAATATGCAAAACTTTCTCCGATTGGTCGAAATTGATCTGAAAAGCGATTTGTTTGTAACTCAAGTTGTCATGACAACCAGGACCAAACCGGGAACCGCAAAGGTTTTTGGGAAGGCGGAGGATTGGAACTGAAGGTGGTGAAGTCGCGAAGTAGATAGAACAGTTTTTTTTTCTCGTTACTCAAGGAAGAGTAGTTTGCAAGTGGCTTCGTAGCTGACAGGACGGCGGGGAAAGGGTTGTGAGAAGGCTTCTTGTTATTTGCTTTGTCATCCAGGGTTTCTGGCAACTTGTTCATATTTTGCCGTGGTGTGAGCTTCCATGAAAGTAGAATTCACAGGGGTGTTGCAGTAGTTCATTATCATCTACGAGGAAAAATTTGAGGTAAATATGAGCGATCACACAAATTGATTTGTGTTTTTTTTCGTCTTCTTCCTCTTTCATGTGTTGTTATTGATTTCGTGTATCATGGATACGAGGAATACTTTTGGAAGTTGTTGTAATACAATACGTCACTGAGTTTCATATTGAATTTTTATTTTTTCACTTTTTTTCAAACATTTATAATTTTATTTTGGTAAACTTTTGCTTTTGTTGGTGGGCGGAGTATCGATAAAATAGTTTAATGTTGTTTTCACTGAACTTAATATAGAGTCTATGGGTGTAGATACCAGGTTAGATTAGTTGGAAAATATAACATCAATGAAATATTCCATATATCTTAACGATATTTTACTCAACCAACCTAAAGTAAAAATTTGCTTTAATTGAAATTTACTACATTTACTTTTAATTTATAATTTTTAAATATATTAAAATTGAAAAAGATTATTATTATATTATAATATATTATTATTATTTGAAAATGACGAGGTGCGTTCAAATATTTTACCAAATTTTATCTGAAGTGAAAACTAGCAATAGCAAAATTTGAACTAATATACTTAAAAAATATTTTTAATTACACAATTTGTTAGTATAAGCTTAAATTATTTAACATTGTTTTATTTTTAAGTTCAAATTGACTTAAATTTAACAATGGTAGGCTCTATACAAAAGTTCATGTTGGTACTTGCTTGTATTGTTGTAATAAGTATACAAGTATACATATAGTAGGTATTATATGCCGATGATGGCGTTTTATTAGTATTTTTAATTTTCGTTAATTAACTTTGTAAATTAATTTGGTTACTAACTAAATTCAATAACCATGGACTTACAAAAAATCAATTATATATCAAGAACTATGAAATATAAATCTACACACTATAAATATATGCATGTACACTATATATGTGTATACAGTACACAATAAAGTTAATTAATTGGATATCTTGCAAAATGTATCGTTTTTGTATTTTAAAGGACCTTTTGTGTTCAGAAAATCGGAACTTTGTAGCATTATCATTCATTAATTTTGGATATAAAACATCACATTCAGTTAATATAAAAGGGGAGGGGGTAAACTTTAGTATATGGTTCATTGCATATTTCCTTCAATATTCTTTGGCAGAATTAGACGTATACGTTGGGACTGTTGAGGGTTAGGTCGCAAACGGTATTAACCTGGGTATTGATTCAATGCAATCCACATAGCTTTTTATTGAATTTTATTTTTTTGTCTCATTTTCATTAATACAGATGCACATTTTCGAACGCCTCATGTTATGGTAAAATTTATAATTGAAGAGCCTGATGTAAAAGGGTGTTGAGTAACCTTTTTAGAATTTCGAGGAAAACGCATTTAAAAGTCTGAACGTGGTTTGCCTGTCTATGGACTACTTCACACTTCTTGCATCTTTGTACATATTGTTGTTTCAATCAAAATTATGCGTCAGGAATGAAAATTGCCCCCAACACGTTCGAAAATGCGTCTAGGTCATTTTTGATAAAAATGTACTTAACACCCTTTTATACCAGGCCCTTAAAATAACCAGATAAAGAGATTTGTGCAGAAATTCCATGGACCCTATACAAATGTTTTTCGATATATAGTATGCGTAAGGTTACTAAAAGATACAATTAACTCGAGTTGTTTATTTTGTTTTTGTTTTCAAATTAGATGAACCCAAATTAAGCGCACAAGAACATCGTTAGGTAACTTTATATAAAAATACTACTATATTTGCAAGAATGTCTGCTCGTATGGACCGCCAGGATTGGCGGTACATATCGGGGAAGAAGGAACAGTACGACAAGGAAGGCATCACTCGTACGAGATGGTACACCAAGATGGGCCAGGAGCTCATTGACCATCACTTGGAAAATTTGCAAGTCCGAGCAAGAGCAAAATCGGAGGAGGAAGTAGAAAGTGTCACCAGAAAAGAAGAAAAAGAAACGGATCAAGTGTCCAAAGTGCCGTTAATCGACGTGTTTCAGTCGAAACAGCAAATGGCAAACATGGTCAGAGCTATGGTAGCTGCTCACAAGGAACCCGGCCCGAGTCCCTATCCTCGTGATGCTGATACCAGGATCAAAGCAATGTTATATCGTGGTAACGTATTTTATTTTTAGTATTATGTTATTTTATTGTTAGTTAATCTTAACATCAGGGGGGGGGGGGCGTTAGATGGTACTGTATATCTTTGTGCATTGCAGTGAAACTAGCTTGTCATAGGTGCCCTGATATGTGTCTCAAGTGGATCATTATCAGCTTGAGAATTTTATGTGCGTTTATTATGCTCTATGTATAAAATATACAAGATGAGTTACTTAACCGTTTTACCTCTGATAACGTTTTAGTTGTTGTTGACTTAACGTAGTAATCTTATAAACATTATTCCACTGACAAAGGTTTAATTACTTGCGTCATATATGGGGATATCTGATGCATATAGTGAAATATTTGTAAGTGAAACAAGGACTAAACATTCAAAACACTAATTTGGAGCTTCATTTGCCATAAAAACAACGTAACCTTTAAACATTTATAATGAAATCTCAGATGACACCCCCTTAAAACTCGATTATAAAATTTCCATTATTCCCATCGATATCCTCTAGTTTATATCTGACGTTACAACAACTTAACGTGAGGTGAAAAAGTCGGTAAAAATTAAGTGACTCATCCTGTATACATTGAGTTTAGAAAAAAAAATGACAAGAGAGCACACCACGATACAAATAATTACACTGTGTCACTACCTTACATTACTTACATTTATGTATCCGCAACTATTTTATTTCCTGGAAAAAAACGTCCTAGTTCTGTCGACATCATGATACATCACTTTTCTTTCAACGTTTTGTGTGGGTGGGTATATCATTCATACCGTATTTGGTTATTAAACATAAAGGCTTAAATTTTGCGTGTTATTTTTGGCATTTTAATTCAAAGTTATATCAAGACAAATTTGACAAAAGTTATAACTATGAAGTTTATCTAACAAGATAACAAATCATATACCAAGCTAATTTTATTTTTCAAATTTTTTTTTAATACTACTATCTCTTCTAACGCTATTTTAGTGAAAACACTGAATTTCTTTTCGTGGAAGAAAAGTTAAAATTCGGGTACGAGAGTTGTGATATAATAATGGTTTATTTTAGTGGGAAAAACATTTTTTTAGTACCCTGTATATTGGATTGGACAACATAGCGATTATTCAACGGGCGTTCGAAAGTATAGATAACTAACACTTTTGTTGAAACTTAAATCAATATTATAGAAACTAAAAACTTTAATCATTGTAAAGGATTATTTTAAAAATGATCCTTTATTTTAATAATTTTAAATATTTTTTTTTATAATTCTTAATATTAAAATATTAAAAATATATTAAAAAAGCAAAATAACAAGAACAAGAATAACAGAAAATGAAAATTAAGTTAAAATGGTAACAATATTTTTATAGTTAACTCATTTTATAAAAATATGTGTGAAATGTTTAATGTTTGACAGATCATATAATACATTTAGTGTTCATCAAATGTCTTATATGAACTGTTATATATTAAACATTTTACACATATTTTTATGAAATGAGTTAACTGTAAAAATATTGTTATCATTTTAACCAATGTCACGTTAATGGTAGTTTTAATTGAAGTGATTGGTGCAAGTGTTAAGTAACATTTAAACCATTTTGAGAGAAACTCGTTTAAAGTTTTGTACATTGTACTTAACTCCCTGAGGTTTTTTAGAATTTAAAATTCGAAACTTGGAAATGTCGAAAACAATGCAATTCAATATGAGTCTGGATGAAGGGTTAAAGAGAAGTTTATATTAAGCTTCCACTTCGTCTGTCCCCGTAGCTCAGCGTGTTGGAGCGTTTTGTCGCGAGTGTGAGAGGTTCCTGGTTCGATCCCAGTCCGGGACAAGGATTTTTTTCAATCCTTGTTTGTTCAAAATTTTTGAGGTTGGTCACTTAACACCTTATTGCACAAATATTTTTGCATATATTGTGGTTTTGCTGAAAAGCGTGCGTTAGAAAGGTAATCTCTGCGCCTAACACCCTCGAAAATGCTTTTATGTAATCTTTGACCAAAATGTTATTAAACATTTTGCATCGAAATCCTATTTTGATCCTATAGGTGCAAAATCCCATTTTACACTTATTTGCACCAATTCCTTCAATATTGTAGTCTCACAGGTAGAATATATTCAGTGTTGTTCTTACATCTTACACACGGGTTAACTAACATTACGTATATTCAACAAAACTAGTCCATATTTTTGTTAATAACTTTCCTGTCACTTCCCCTCACCCCAGTTATGTAATCTTGCACTACATAGCTAATAAGAGTGAACGACTGTCAATCGAATACTAATTGCTTGCAAGTAATATGTTAACTTATTCGCGTTGTGTATTAGACCGGAAATGTTTGTTGTTGTTGGTGATGATGATGATATTGTTTACCTTATTTTGTTTTTCTTCTCTCGCACAGCTGTATCACGATACAAAACAGGAACTTTCACTACCACTTACATGTGGCACTATCAATCTCCTTTATCTCCGATGCACACCAATAAGATAACTACATGTGTCTAAATGAAGCGATTTTTAATTTCGCAAAAAACAAACATAGAATATGCCGCGTAGATTTGTATAAATTTTGAATATGTGAACTCAAAATTATGGCTATTAAAACGAACAACGCCATCATATAAAAAAAAAAACAATTGTAGTTTCTCAATTATTTTTCGTTTAATTTTAGTTCGTTATTTAGCTAAATAGTAATTATATTTAACTAAACTAATAATTTTTATTTAATGAGCTTTTTTTTTCCGTGAAGAATGATCTCTCTGGTTAGCATTTTCTCATTTTAAGTGTGGTTTTGAAGCTTTCGCTTTTTATATAAAAATTGGATAGTTTTTCAAAATTTATATTTATTATTTATACAAGTGTCATACAGTTCGCAGGTATATAGGAAATGTAATAGAGACAAATATTGCTTGGTCCGCACCTGTCCGGAAGTAGTGCGTCACCTCCTCATCCTCAAAATGTTTTGTCACGTGCTGTTGACGCGTGCCGAAACGCATGGTTGAACGTCGTATTTCGTGTGTTCATTGTTTGTTGCACCGATAGAGTGTGTCCGTCACCTTGTAGACTTCTATATGATCGCATAGTATTATTCATAGGCAGGGAAAAAAAAGGAGACCACCTGGCTTTCCTTTAAAAAGAATTTATCATTTAATACGTCATCGCATATAATACAGGATGCCCCTAAAGTCATTATCTATTTAGCGAAATGAGACGAATTCCAAATAAAATGTTTTAACTAATGATACCATTAAAACAATGTTATATATATTGAGATTTATGAGTATAGTGGATTTATATAGTCAATGTCGTCGTTAGGCCTAGATGGTTTTTTTATTGAAATTTTATTAAGAGAAACCTTATCTTAATTATACAGGGCGGTGCAGAACAACTTTCTAATTTTCAGAGGTGTTAGAGGGGGGTGTAATGAAACAACTTTTAATAATAAACTATTATCCGGAAATACTTCCGTAACGAGATACGGCAAAATTACGGAACTGGAAACTCAATATGATCTCAATGTGGGTTGTAACAAGCTTGTTAGTTTCTAGCGGTTATAATGGTTATTACTATCGGAACAATGCATTCGTCATAAAATTCGTAATTTTTGTTTATCTCGTTACGGAAGTACTTCCGGATTATAGTTTATTGTTCAAAAGATGCTTCATTACAAGCCCTCTATCACCTCATATATCATAAGTTAGGTATGATTATTCTGAATCATCCGGTATAATAGGGGAAATGGCTTATGTATTTTACAGTGTATTCGAAGTTTGTGTTCTACAATGTGATTTTAGTTTACACGTGAAATGATGGCAAAAATGAGCAATTTTTATGTTTCAATTTATTAATTTAACGAATTGAATTTACGTGATTTTAATTTAAATTCAACTAGATGTAACTTTATATATATATATATATTTTTTTATATATATTTTGTTGAAATTTGGTTACTTTTGCAAGGAGGTATTTGTTTAGGTTTTTCATTCGGACGAACAAATCATTATGATACATGAGATCGTAGTCGGGGAATTGGATAGGCACGCGATTGGCGAGTGTTTGTTGCCATGACGACGAAAGACCCTGTCACGCACCAGAAGGTGTATCACCCCTACTAGCGTTGTCGTAGCAACGACCAACAAGGAGACGACGCGAGCTTTTGGCTCCAATCAGAATCGAGCACGATTCTTCCTCACTGGTTATGGTTGTCATGGGGGGAACATTTTTGCTCCGACAATAGGAAATCAAGAAAGGGGGGGGGGGTGTTTTGTTGTTTTTTTGTTAATTTTTTATTTTTTATTATACAAGAACGTAATACCGATGTTAACGACAGGTTACGAATAATGATGATATTTGTTGAAAAGTATCTACAGCCAAAAAATCGTCGACGAAATATAACTGTTAGGGTTATTGAAAACATTGGTGTAAATCGGTGTTAATTTGGTCAATTTTGAGGAAAACGTTTTTTTTTATTAAAGTTTTGTACTTGCCTTGCTGTGTATGGGTTGGTATCTTTTGGTATTGCTAAAAATTGTTTTTGCTAAAAATTGTGTTGGAAAGGTAAAAGTGCATTTAACATTCTCGAAAATGCTTCTGTCAGTATTGTCAGTTTTGACAAAAATATCATAATACTTTTTTTGCATCAATGCGTTAAATTTTAACACGAAATTGATGCATTTTAAACAATAGTGTTGCTATAACTTTGTTTTAATACAGCGTTATTCTATTGCAAAAATTCGGTTGGGCAATTTATAAACGTGTTACTTGGTGATTATACGTTGTTGGTTAAAAGTTGTAATGTGTTGTAAAAATGTAGAGCTAGTTTTATAGTTTGGTTATATGATTATATTAGTTCTTTATTTATGTGCATGTTTATTATATATTAGTATCTTTTTGAAGTTAAGATTTATTATACGCTTCACTTGTGAGTGACTTTGAACGTATACTGGCATCTACAAACGTTTATGATAATATACTGCCTAGTCAAATGTAACAAAACTCGCATAAAGCGAGACCTCCAATAAACGAGATTTGCATAATTCGAATCGAAAATTGCAGAACTCCAAAAATTGAATTTTTTAAAACTTGCATAAATTAAATATCACGTCACTCAGTCTCATTTTTCTAAATTGGCATATATCGAAACTTGCAGAAATCGAGTATTTTATTATCATTACATGCTATTAATATAATTGTTTTAATTTTTAATTTTCATTAATTATTTTATTTTTTGCATTTGTTAATGTGTTCGAAAATGAAGAAACGTGCATAGAACGAACGAAGCTATTTTTTTTGTTCGTATTATTATAAAAGTGTTATAGTTATAATTAACTAATAATTAACAATTTATCAAATTCTAAAACGTGGATTAAAAATAAAGAAAAACAAATGAACAAACATTTGAGATATTTTAGACTTCACTGCATCACACGAATGGCATAGAGAGAAGCTGTCGATTTAGAATCTAAGGGGGAGCTTTGGACAGTCGCTTGATCAGAAATTGTGGTTTTTTGTACTGTTTAATTTTAAAATAGAATTAAATGAAGTTAAATATGTATTAATTAATAGTCTATGTATTAAATATAAACAAACGGTTTTGTCTTCAAATGTGGCTTAAAATTTGTCCTACCAGACATTCGCCAATAGTCTTTGAAATTAGGCATATTAATATACATGTACTGTCATATACATTATAAGTTCAACTTTTTAAAATAAATTAAAATATATAATTTTATTTATATTAGCTTTCATAAATAATTTTTAGGTAATCGCAAAAAAAAAAAAAATAACGTTTTTTAAAAACGCTTAAGAAGTTATTGGAAAACGTTAAAAACGGGTTTTAATGTAGTTTGCAAAGTAATCTTTTTTTCTAAAGTATGTTTATAAAATAAAAATGTCGGGGAGCATTTCACTTTTTGTGAAAATTTATTTTGTATGCTGATTATCGACGTGTTTTGTGTTTTGTGTGTGTGGTTTTTATGTCTTTTTTTTTGGTTGCCTTGGTGAACACACAACACAAAGATAGATTCTAGACGCTAAGGTCAATTAGTCAATCGATTAGTGGTGCTGAATATACTAGTCAGAATGTAGGGGTTAGTTAATAAGACGTAATAGTTCTGTAATAAGTCATATAGAATATAATAGAAAATTAGTGATAGCCGATTGTGAATTTTATATTATACAGGGTGGATCGTAAAACTGTCACCAATTTTCAACGAATGATTTCTCGCTTAAGCTAGACGAAAACAAAAAATTGAAAGATCAATTCAATATCTTTTCATGATATATAAATCTATGCTATGCCATATTATAGTTTGCCCGCAATGGCTGCGCGAAATAAAAGTGCCTTACAAAAAAGTTGTAAAATGAATTCACAAGTACAAAGGGCGTTCAGTGCATAACTGTTTAGTGTAAAAGTAAATAATTAGTGCTAAAAGGAGGGTGGAAGAGTCAAGTTTGTGATACAAATATCATCCGGTTTTATTGATGCAGATTTACAGACCGAATCCGGAAACCGAATCCGGAAAAATGTATTGTTGCAATCACGCATCGCAAAACTCATTTAAGACAAAAGACGGCACAAGAACTTAATTTTACAACTTTTTTTAAAGAATACTTTTTGTTCGCGTGACCAAAATTGCCACCAAAATATGCAAGCCATGGCATAGAACTATATATCATTAAATAGATATTGAATTGAGCTTTTATGTTGTAGTTTTAGATTTTGTCTAGCATAAATGGTTCGTGAGAAATCGGTATTTGAAAATTGGTGACAGATTTTGTTTTGGCCTACCCGGTACTTGTACGTATATTAGAATCGATTTGCTTAATTATTGATTGATGAGTAGACGTATCTCGATTTTCGATCTAAACGATATCTCAATCTAACGATGATTGGGGTTTTTGTTTCAGTTTTTTATCTGGAAAATAGATCATTAAAAGATATATGTTAAATTATATATATATATATTTTTTTTAATTAGTTCATTATTGATTTTTGTATAGGTTAGTAATTAGTATGGTGTCAGTTTTACATTGTTAGGTTTTTCGGTTCAATGTTTTTCAATGTAAAGTATTGGATTTTAATTACTTTAAACTGGGTTTGTAAGATAGTTAATTTGTTAATTTATATAAAATAGAATTTTGTATATGCGTACCTTGTTGATATATAGTTAGAGATCCAGTGTCTAAATCTCATTTCTGTTAATTTTCCAAGAATTTTAAATTTGTTTTTTAAAAAATGACTGAGCAAAATTACCGAATAGCGTTTACTGCCTATTCCAGGAAATGATAAACTTGGGTTAACATTCAGTTAACATTGTTGTGTAATAACTTTTTATGTTTTCGTAATATTTTAATGTAAAATAACATTGAATGTGTATTTTAATGAATTCTATTATAAAATAATTTAATGAATATTTAGATTAATCAAATAGTGAATATATCCCAATATTACATTATAATCACATGTAGTATTTAGAATGTTCATTATGTTAATTTTATATCATATATGTACTGTATGTTATATGTTATTGGACATTATCCTAGTTAATTTAGACACACACAAAAAAAAATGATTGCCTTGATATTTGTATATAGTTTGTAATATATCAACGTGCTGCTATTTATTTATTTTATTTGTTTTATTAAAATCCTAACATTTTATACAATGCATAGCTATTTTTTGCAAAGTATAAAATAACACGTCTTGTATAGAGCTGTTTAAGATGAACATCTAAAAAATTGTTCCTACATTTAGGCCTAAATTTAAGCAGCTTTTGCGGTAAACCTTTACTTTGGGTTGGTGGGCGGAGTTTAGGTAAAATATAGTTAAGATAAATGGGATATTTTAAAGATGTTGTATTTTCTAACTAACCTAGCTTGATATCTACACTTAAGACATTAGGTTAGGTTTGGTAAAAAACAACAACCTCATTAAAATATTTCATTTATCTTAACGATATTTTTCTTGAACTCCGCCCACCAATCTAAAAGTAAATAGTTTACCACTTTTGCTAAACGTAATTATTATTCCAATGCTAATTTCACATTTTGTCAAACGAAGCTAAGCATTCTATACAATGTCTGGATTACAGTATATACTGTGCATTGTCGGTAATATACGCAGTGTTAATACAGTATATTATGATTATCTTTGAAGATTGAAACTACTCGTTTAGACTACTATATTAATCTTCCAACTTAACAGACATTTTGTATTTTTGTATAAATACATTAATATACAAAACATTGTCATTAAAATTTAATTGGATACAATATAGGATAAAAGGCAATGTCATTTCCGGTGTATGATTCGCATTTCAACGTATAACCGTATAAAAGTTGTTTATTAGTCTTAGTTTATTTAGTTGCTTATCTGTCTTTATTTTTATTTTTTTACTAAACACGTGTAAGTCGGTAATTAGGAAAAGTTAACCCGAGATTTTACGGATTTACATTTTGTGAAAGGTGAAACTTTGGTGGTTTTTGGGACTTTTTCACCACGAGAACCAAAAGAAGAGTATAAAAGTGTTGCTAGGTTACGAATGTTTCTCCGGCGGCGTCTGCGTCCGGGCATTATGTGCTCAACCGTGTGCGCCCACGTGTTTCAAGTGGCTTCTGAATTATAGATTGGATTTGACATTGTAGAAACGCAGGTGCAATCGGTCGCTAAGACAGGTGTG
>JAQIWH010000132.1:0-71052 GCA_034695005.1 Cryptops parisi
GCATTAAGCAAAATGTTGTCATCGACATAGGAGAAAATTTGGGAGTTAAGGTGCAAATCATGAATTGAGTTAGCTACCAGGCCATAGAATGAAGAAGCAATAAGCTTCTATAATATTCAATAAGCTTCACTCAAAGACCTTAGGGTGCACTGTGGGTTAGAAATATTCATTATTAAAATAATTCGACTTTCGTTTCTGTTTGTTATATTTGTGTTAAAATAGTACAAAAATAAGTACAATCAAGAAAAAGAGTGATTATTGTTCAAAATTATATATATATGAAAAAAAAAACTAAAATTCTGCAAATAAAATAAATAATTAAACTGTTTATCAAAGTTCATACGAAAAATGTTTATGCAATTAGTTTCAAATTGCATAAACTAATTACTGTTTTAAAAAAATAAACACACTGTAAAAAAAATACACGAAAAAAAAACTGCATTTCTCTAATGAGAGACTCTTTGATTATATACAAAATAAAATACAAATATAAATAAATAAAAAAAAAATAAGAATTGGTTTTTCTTCCAAGAAGAAAAATCGTGTTGGTCGGATTTTGAGGGTCTAGCCAACTTTCACCTTTAACGAAAACAAAGGCGATTCTGACAAATCAATAGGGAACAGCCAAAGAGGTAAAAACAACAAGACCAACAACAACCACAAAAACAAAAACAATATAAGCAGTAGCAACAACACCAGCAACAAAATCAACATCAAAGGCGCCTCGTGAAGTCTGAAAGGCGTTCCACTGAAAAAACATTTATTCAGGAGCCTTTCTCGCTTTCTGAACACTCCAACCTGAGCACACACTCGGACACTTTTATCGTCGACGAATGGGACCTAACGACTGGGACATTATTAGAGAATGCAAAACAAAGACTCTCCCCTGCCAAACTGTGTATAAAACACTGTTACAACAACGTTGCACTCTTCAGCGTTTCAGACTTGAGTTGTAAACAACTTGTTCTGCCTTTAAGTTGAATGCTGCTCAACAGCCTCGAGCAGTTCGAATTTTGTGGTCGATGCGGTCTTCTCCACTCGATAGGTAAAATAAACAGCAAGCGATAAAGATTTTTCCTTCTTTGCTTTGTGCGATTGAGCAATAGCCGTGAGTAAAAAATAAAAAACTTTTGAAAATATAAAAATACAGGAATGTTGGTAAACAACATTCGTATTTGTTTAGATTCTGTTTGTTGTTGTTTTTTGTTTATTTTTACTGGAAAATAATTTTTTTATGCCATTCTTATAAAAAAGGGATTATTTTATACGAGTAAGTAAAATAACTTGAAAAACAAGTATATCGTACGCAAAAAAACAAACAAAACTACGTTCTTTGAACCTCTTTTAAAATAGAATGCGTTGAGTGTTGATTTGGATAGATCTGTTTTACACTCGCAACAGTGAATGGCTGCTTACATGAAACGTATGTAGTAAACTATACATTAAATGAACGCGTTTTTCTTTGTGTAAAACAATGGTAGATTGGCATAAACTGTAGGTATATCGACAGCCACACTCTTTGAGGAAAATGGTACCCTTCGTGCGACAAAATCTCAGAATAGACAGGACTTCAACCCGTCAAAATTTTATACAACAAATGTTCCACAACTCCAATCTCCGTTCAAAATTTCAACTCTGTAAGTCATCGAAAACCTACCATAAAAGGAGCTCTGTTCAACCATTTAAAATAAAAGAGGTCAACAAACATCTAGATAGAAATTATTTGCCGGTACAAATATTCAAAAAAAAATTAATTTCAAAATTTTCAATATGACTGAAATTCAATTCAACTTATACTAATAATAAAGTTATTCTTTATTTTTTAATAAATTATAAAAAAATATATTAACTGTTTGATTAATTTTGAATGGATATACCATGAAAAAAAAATAATCAAAAATCGGCAGGTAAACTGAGTTAGGTTAACACAACGAGAACAAAGGCTTAATTGCGCTAAACTAGTAACATTCCAAAAGTAAAAAGTGAAACAACATCGAAGCACTGTTCATCATTGACAGAACGAGTTCGTGTTCCGCTAAACGGATCATCATCAAAAGGCAAACACTATTCGATTTTCTACCAAAGTCCATTCAGCAATTCCCTTTTCCTTTCACTTCGCATTTCCCTCTGGAATAACTAGCAACAACAACAACGACAATAAATAGAAATTATCAAAACCAGAAATTTCAGCGCGAGGCCAATCACGCTTGCACTCGTTTGCATTCAGCGACGAGTACGTAGAATGATTTTAAACTAACAATAACGGATCTTGACACTTTGGTGAAAATGCAACAGAATATCGAATGTCGTACCAGAACGAGGCAATGGCAAATCAAAAGCATTAACCACTGTCATCAGTGAAACCCATTTTCAACATTTAATAGGACAACTGCTATTAGATTGATGGTATTCACGCGACCGACTATCTTGTAAAAAAATCTATTCTAAGGCATAATCCGTATTTTCATCCAGTGTATATCTTAAATCATCCTTTCGTAATAATGTGAATAAAAATCTAGTTAATCCGCATAGTTATTATTTTTTATTGACGTAGCCCTATGTCAAAACGAAGAAAATGGCATTTTTGGTACACGTGTTACGATATCGAAGAAAAAAAAACTTGGCAATCGACATCAGATTTGTCTTTCCATTGTCACCTAATTGCAAATTTGAGAAACGTTGACGCAAGCGATAAAAAAACTTTTGAGTTCCCTTTTCTAATTACCTGGGAAGAAAATTTGGGAATGGCAAACACGAACGGAGATTAAATTTCGAAATTGAGATTTTTTTCCAGGCGTTCTTTTTTTTTTTACAACTTTTCTTTCTCCTTAGGTAAGCAGGGCTCAAGTGAAGGAAAACAATTCGAATTAAAAAACAAAGCATTTGTAGAATATATATATATATATGGAAAAAAAACAAACCAAATGAACGCTTAATAATTTTTTTCCTACTGATTGGCAACAAGCAACCACAAGCCAAAAAAAGGGGTATTTTAGTAACAAAAAGCTATGTAAAAAATATATATCACAAACAGCTAATCTAATCGAAAACTAGTAACAAATTGAAAACAATAAGATTCCACTTCGCGTAACATGACTCTTTCCAAATACATTTTTTGATGCAACAATGTAAATTGCATAAATTACTATACCGGTATCGAATGCTCTTGTAATATCGATAAACACAAAAGTAAAAAATAAATCGAGATTTATTAAATATCCAGATCGATAAAAGAAATACAAAACAAATTAGACTTTAAATGTCCTTAAAAATAAGCTTTTAAAATTAGATCGTGTTAAACCAATAGTGGAACTGTAACGTTCCAGTTTCAGAGTTAGGCAAAAGCAGCAAACTCGCATTCAATTCCTGAATATTACCTCAATGTGCCGAAAGACATACACTTTGCATGATCAAAATGGTCGTTCCGAAATATTTACGCGACCAAAATGGGGTGGTCCTAAAATCCAAAAATAAGAAACGTTACTTTTTGGTCATGCAAAGTGCATGCCATTCAATACGTTGGAGAAACGTTGAGGAACTTGGTTGCTAGTTTGCTCCATGACTTGATGCATAAAATTAGGCCACTAAACCTATGACTATGCCCAGTCATGATCTAGGCATATACCATTAAATAAATCGCTGGACCAATTACAAAGAGTTACACGGCACTATGAAGCAATCGGAGTAGCATGTAACCCTAAAAATTGGATTGTCTTAACTTAAACCATAGTGAACTAGCTCACTTTTTGCAGTTTTCTGCATGACATGGGATCACTAAATAATGATTCATGATCTAGGCATAGACTAAGAACTGTAACGCTGGACCAATTAGAGAGAGTTACACTGCACTATGAACCAATGGGAATAACGTGCAACTCTATGGACAAACCATACGTAAAATAATCGTTTTCAAAAATGTAAGGTTTCTGACTTACAGTTAGTTCAGTATGGTTCAAGACAAACCAATTGTCATTTCCACATTAAGTAAGTTCCATTGAGAATTACTGAAAAAAAGGTCTCATACTTGCACAGAAGCTTTCTGCAGTTCAATACGGCAATGCTGGGTAGCCTATCATCTTTAACAACAAGCGGTTACGTATTAATGTGTAGTTAGGGATTCGATTGTGTATTCAAGTTTTAATTTAAACTACTTCCGGTTCATTCTCTCAACTAGTAGGTATATTTATATACCAGCATTCGCAAAATCCATTTTGTCTATAATCCAATATCGAATCGAGAGAAACGTAACGCTACACTAATAATTGCATATTAACGTTAAGGTTCATTGAAGTATAAATTAGTATACACGGTATGTCGAATTTCAATATTGTTATAAACATTTAATTACACGGCGTACCAAATATTGTTTTTATAAAACTTTGGAATACAGTATGTTAATTAAATGTAAATAAAAATTGGTTTATTAGGATAATATAAACCAGATGAAATAATATAAACCAAATTTACATTTCAACATGTAAATTTCACCAAATAATTTGTCTATGTTCATGTTTTGTGTTTGTATCGATTCATTTAGATTGTTGCAAAAAAAAATAAAATAATTAATGAATAATTATATTGAAACAATAAGGTCTTTTGATTTATTTTCTTTGAATTTCATTTTTTTTTCATTCTTGGATAAGCAAATATTGAAATTATGCGTAATCAACTTACATGCCATGTATAAAACACAGATAAAATTGGATCACCCTTTAAAAAAAATAACAAAAAAAAATAAAATTGGGTAGCGTAACACGGGTGAAGAGCATTGAATGCAACGTGTATTCCAACATTGGCGTTTCAACTTAGAAAAGGGATTATCATACATTTGTTGGCCACGGCATTGGGAAGCAATCCAACATTTTTTTCTAACTTTTCCTACCTTTACTCGTGGACGCTATAGACGTGTTTCTCGCGCCTGCGCAGAACAACTGTATATATAACGAAAAGGAGAGGGGGCTCCGAAAAATCGGGCCTTACGCTTCGCTCCTCAATCTTGTCTTCGCCTTCACCCTTTGCCCGAAGTGGACGACTTAAGGGCACGAGCTTTATCCCGACACGTAAAGAAGAAAAACTGTTCAAAAAAGAGAGAGAGGGGGAGAGAGAAGTAGTAGTAGTAGTAGTAAAAAAAAAGGAAAATATATATATATCTAAAAAAAGAAGAAAAACTCCCAACGGGCCAATCTTCTTGGCGACCAACACTTCTCTTCTCATCCTGTAATGAAATCTTTCTCCGTCCGAGATTTCGGCTCAGGGTCCCTGCACGCGAGATCCTCCAACTCGATAGCTACGTTTCCAACCTTATTCGAGAATAAAGGAAGAAAAAGAGTAAAAAAAATACCAAAAAGAGAGTGTCTCACTTTTCTGTCCAAAAGATGGAGGAGAAGGAGAAGAAGAAGAGAAGAACGAAGAAGAAGCGTCGCCAATGGTGTCGTGAATCTAAGCTGATCAGATCTTCCGAATATCAATATAGATTGCGGCCAGTTTTCTCCCTAAAATGTCTGCCGCTCCCTGATATTGATTAGTAAAGGGGGATTTCTTCCTTTTCCTTTTTCCTCTTTTTCTTTCCCTGGGGTGTAGATGTACGGAAGTGTGTGTACGTAGTAACCTTTTCGCTAAGAAGTTTCCATCGCAGTCAGAAGAAAAAAAAATAATAAATAAATCAGAGTAAAAAGAAACCGCAGATAAATAAATAAATAAAAGAGATATAAGTTGATCCGTGAGAGAAAAAAAGCGAAAATGCTCTCTGCGCGTGCCAACTCGTCCGCGTAAAGTGGGATTTGTTGACCATTAGTTTAAACATGCAACGGCTCCGGTGAGAGAAATTGCATTGAGAGAGAGGTTAAGCGTTTTCTTCAACCCATAGGAACAATAGCTTTACAACCCATTTTGCCAACCCGAAATAAAATGATAGGACAAAAAAAATGCACGCTGTGAGAAAGGGTGAGAAATGACGTATTCCGGAATCGTTTGCCTATTCTATTTACGACTTTGCTCCTCAATCTGGCAGCTGTTTTCTATTGCTCAGCAGAATATCAGGCGCACACAATAGGCAAAAAAATTCTTAGCTTTTCACACCCTCGCTCGAAACGAAATTTTTCCTCCGATGAATATAAAAATTTTCTGATCTCTTTTAGCCCATCCCCCGAAACAACCCTTTCTTTAAGTTTGAATCACCAAAGTTAAACACTAGTTTCTATCCATAAAAAAATGCTCACATAGCTATAGGCTAACGCTTAAACGGATTTCAAGTTACCCTGGTTCCATACCAAGGGTAAGGACAGGGACATAACATTTTCTTTTTCAATTAATCACTTCTATTAATCACTTCCAACAGCGGTATTTCTAGATTATGGATGATGTAACAACGAGAAGTCCTTCCAATAATAGGATCATCCAAGGTTCTGGTATAGCGTCCTTATTGTATGTGGTTCTTGCTAATACTTTCTCCTTTCTGCTTCACTTCAACCGGACTATATCACCATAAACCTCGTTTCAGACCTTTCCATTGTATGGCGTGCCATTTTCGGTTAATAAAGCTTACTTAAATCACGCCACTGCCGACTGGCGAGTGAAACAGAAAATAGAAAAACTTTCTTTCTTCTTTTTCTTCTTCTTCTGGTGAAAATCAGAGACCTACGTGGGTTGCAAAGCTGCTTAGTAGTTGCAAAGCTTTCACGCCAACGCAAAACCCCATTATTGGTGGAGGTGGTGGTGTCTTTAAAGGTGACTCGTTTCTTAAAGCAACCGTGACGTGTAGCCTTTATTTATCCATTTTCTTTTGGTGGAAAACGAACCGATAATTAACGGCGAGGGGGACCTTTCGCTCAAAAGGTGAGTCATTTTTCTTCTTCTACAAAGCCATTCGACGACGGCCATTATCGGAGTGCGCGCGATTTGTTCGCAAAGAAATAAAAAAAAACGTGGGTGTGTGTGTCATGCAACGCATGCGCAAACTAAAATATTTTTTAAAAAAAAATAGAGAGAAAACGAAAAAAAAGTAATACTTGGGAGCGCCACCAAAAGAAATGTCCATTTAGTTGGCCCCAAATTTCCAAGTTTTCTTTGGCGCCTATCAGTAAGAAGGAGTAGGGGTGAGGAGGAGGAGAATTGCGGCAAATCGATCGTCTTCGACATTTTCAACCCATGTTGAGCCAAAATGGGACGATGGAGTGGGAGGAGAAAAGATTTAGGAAGAATCGGATGAAATGATAGAAAAAAAGTAGTGGAAAAAAAACGAAGATAAAAAAAAAAAAACTTCCTATAAAAAAAAAACTTCCCATGCCAGATAAATCTAGAAGCTAAAAAGCGAATCTCCTTCAAATGGAGTATTGTCTCGATGATGTAAAACACTGAATCAATATAATATCTATTTAACCCCAGAAGAAGAAAAAAACTAAGCTCCAAAGTATACTTTCAACCAAAAAAAATAGTAAAATAAAATTTATGTCATTTATAAAATAAATGATTCATTGAACGTTTGTTTCTTGAGAACAAGTTAGACCAATTTTCTTATTCCCAGGTGGAATCAAATGTTTAGACTCATTTTTATAAAGTAATTGTTAATCAACAGTCACAGGATGGAACTAATGTTTTAACGGATGGTTAACCTTTCGAGCTTACAAAGTCCAAAAACCAATTTCAAACCTTGGGGGTTTTCTTGTTAAAACTTTCATTAGGTAAAGATGCGAAAAAGTGAAGAAGAAAGAAAGAAAGAAAAAAAGTCTAAAGTCCCCTTTCGTCTCGAGCCGTGTTTGCTCAAACCTCTGAGTCTGACTCGTTTAGCTTTCGCAAGGACATAAAAGAAGAAATCTCGTATACGCCTCATTCAGAGAAAACGACAATAGACTCGCCTTACAAGAAATACCACATACTGTATAAAGAAGAAGAGGACGAAGAAAAAAGAAGAAGAAATAAAAAAGGAATTCCATTCAACGGACCAAGTTTTCTTATTCCAGTTCCAAGCGACGCAATTCCTTTACAAACGTTTCTTTCGCCTTTTGTAAGGTGACAATATTAGAAGAAAAAGAACATGGGGGGAAAAAAGATGTAAAATATATAATATAGAAAAAAAATCAGTTAATAATTAAAAATATGATTTCTAACCTTGATATTAAACACTGTTTAACAAGACTTCAGTATAATTCATCAGTAAGCAATTGCATTAAAATGTTTTTTAAGCAAACTCTTAATAGAGCCTACTGTCATATACAGATATACTGTATGTACATATAGGCCTACATAATGCTAATTATTTTTTATTTCTGCATGTTTCGATGTATGCCAATTTTCATTAATGCAAATTTTAATTTATGCAAAATTAAATTTATGCGATCATTGAGTGGTTCGATATTTGATTTATGTGAGTTTTGAGTAATTCCATTATTAATTTCTGCAACTTTCAATTCATTTATTTATACAGTACTGTTTAAATGATTTTTTACATTAGACTTTTTTTATATACATTGGGAGCTTTTTGATTTATGTGAAAGGACTTTTTATACGTTTTTTTGGTACATCGGATTATACAGTATATTCTCAATAACGACTGTAGATGGCAGTATACGTTCAATTTCCAGCTCACTCACTCACAAACTCACATGCGAAGCTAATATAAAGAGTATAAAAACGGGTGACTGTTCCAAAAGACAGGTCATTTCGGTTACTTTACTAGTAGTTAACGATTTCATTAATTTCTCATTGCGGACGCCAATGGTATCGAGTTGATGGCGTAGATGGCATTGTGCAGTGGCACTGATTAGTTTATTCAAAGCCCATCCAATCTCTATAGGTTATTAGAAATAGATACAGCTGTATAATGACGTTACATGCTCGTTACGGTTCGAGAGATGAAATTTTAATTACAAACGTTGGGGACGTCGTGGATGATTTAGATAGGCAGTGATTTCATTTCCATGAAATTTACAATACGACGGGGCAGCGCTCTCGCAGATTGGAATGGGGCGTCACCTAACACAACACAAACGCTTGAGCGCATTTCGTTGTTATTCGCATGGAAATGCGATGGGAAAGGTTGCCGATGCCACTTAATCGATGACGATCGACATCCATTGCAATACAGTATTTATATTCGAGCTACTTTGACAATTTAACCCTATTTTTATGCTTTTCAATACGGTTGTGTAGACATCATAGAGAATTCATAAAAAAAAGGCAACCCATTTTAATTAGCGCGTGAGAATGAGATTAAAATTATTCTGCCAAATGCTCACTTCACGGAATTTGTTTATACAGGGTGTTCTGATTTCACGAACACCCTACATAAACTTGAAACTTTGAGTTGAATTGTGCATCCAATTGAAATCGATGCTTTTCCAAAATACTTTCAATTTTAAATAACGTGGGTTTTATGATTTTTTTCTGATTTAGTTTTCTTCGTCAAACAATCGTCAAATAACCAAATATAAAGTATTCTATTACAGTACAATGTTTTCGGTAACTTAAATCAAGATAGTTTAAGTTAGTGCTTTTTAGTTTATTTACAACCTACGATTGACTCCGGAACCGTTGAAAGAGCTAAGCACGAGCTTAAGTTTAGTTGTCCTTCTTACAAGGGTTCTAGCCAAATGCTTTAAGCAAACATTCTCACTGTAACTAAGATCTATAAATCGCCACACAAGAGCTATTTCTCACCTAACATTCGCAATGATTCTTGTTTAATTCCACACTTGCTGATCAATACGAAAACTTGTACGATGGAAGTGTAACCGCACGTCTTACAGTGGTCGCACCATCAGCACGACAACAACAACAACAACACTTTCCAAAAAATAAAAGATGGCGTTCAACGTGTCGACGAGGTTGGCGTAATTCCCTTACCAAGGTTGTGATTTGTGGATAACGAGAGCCAAAGTAGGGGACCAGCTGAGCCCTTTCGGTCGCCACCTAGACTAGTGACTAAGAATATTAATCGCTGGTGGACGTGAAATATCTGCAGCAGGCGGCACCCAGATTTAGCGATTAAAAGATAAAGGATGCCACGTTTCCGGAAGAGAGATGAATGGCTCCAACCTGGCGTTTACCAAAGAACCAGTATAAATTACCACTTCCCACTAGCCTTTCGTATATATATCGCCGACGGGGACCGAACGCAACGTCTTCATCTTTTTCCACCTCCTCCTTTTTTTATCCCACCCCCACTTTTTCATCCCTCGCTTTCGGGCTTAATGGTTCGTTTAGCCTACGTGTAAAAAAGGCGGCAAAGAAAACGACATATCAGTTATAAATGTTCCCACTAAAACTAAAGAAAAAATATAACCACGGTTTACCTCCTACGTACCATGATCAGAACGAAACATGAAAGAAAAGAAGAAGAAAAAACTAGAAGATATACAGTGTATATAAAAAAAAAATAGTAACAACAACAGCAGAAGAAAAACCCGAGGTGGTCAACAAATCCTCCCGGGGAGAAATTAACTGCACCGACATTATTTCATTGACGAGAGGCTATGGCTTTACGAGATCGAGTAAATCATCGGCTGATGTTCATTTGTTTTAATAACGTGATCCTTTTTCAAAGCTTTCTTGCACACCACAGGCACTCGAGTGACTTATTTCGATAGCACACACACTCCGGGGTGTATTATCTCAATACAAAAATTAATATTAATCATCCTAGTTCATACAGTATAAAACATAGGTTTTCTATATCCCACATTATTCGAAACTAAATTCTCTTACATTTAAATACATTTTACTGTATGTATTGGACTAGTTATGATCTTTTTAATACTGTCTTCCATTATTATCAAACCAACAATTTTCAATCAACATTTTTGTTTTACCTAATTAATTCAAATACCCGGTTACTTTATTGGTCATATAATCTTATTTATTTATTTATTTATTTATTTATTTATTTATTTATTTATTTATTTATTAATACTTTATTACTTGCCCAAAGTCCTATAATGGTCATCGTTGATTTCTACGTTTTTTTATCCAACGTCCAAACTTTGGAAAACGACAAAAAAACAATATAACGACTACTGAAAGTAACTTCTTTAAATAAGCTTTCTGGCAGTAACCAGCATAAAAGTTGGACGAAGAAGATTCTTTTGTTTTAATTCGTGAGCTTGTTTTAAGCCTCGGTAGGCGTTCTTCCCCTTTTCCCATTGTGTCGTTTCTCTAAAGCAAATAAAGTGTTCTTAAACCCGCCTTTCCCCCCCTTTTCCATGTACAAAGACCAATGACAACATGAACGAAGAAGAAACCAAAAAGAAAAGTCAAAAACAAAACAAGACAGGAAAAGTAAAAATAAAAATAATGGAAAAATGTGAATGCGACCAGCATTTATTTCTCCTTTCGAATTTCTTAATTGCTTTGGCGAGATGCAACTGGGGCTCTTCACGCTCCGTTGCTTCTTATTGCAATGACAACCTCGTAATCAATGGCGAAAGATTCAAAAGCAATTTCAATTAAATCTTACGGAAAGATACTTCTTCGTCTTGAGGAATTTTACGATCTCTCGGCCTAACGTCGTTCGGGGAGCTTTTATTTATTAGGGGTGCCTTGTACTATAAAAAAAAAACTGCCATTCGAATCACCACCACAGTCATGGCAATGCAACTCTTTATCTCCGAGGCATGATAAAAAAAATTTTTGAAAAGTGAAAAAAAAAACACGGAAATTCAATAATGAGAGGAGAGAGAGAGAGAAAGAGTGGGAGCAAGGAACTCGGGGAAAAATATTCATTAATTTTTTTCCTCCTTTTTGCCATCTTTGTACCTAAAGGGCGATCAATTTAAAGATAGATGAAGACGATTTTGTCAGGACAAGAATTTTCCTACTCTCTCCTTCTCCACCCAACCATTTTCTACGCTCCTTAATTACACAAAAAGCACAAAATGAGAGAACGTTAATTAATTACGAAAACTTAAGCGTTTCTCTCGTTTTTTCCATCAAAAACTCGCTTCCCCTAAAAAAAAAAAAAAAAAAATCCTAAACTAAAAGTCTAAAATTTCAAATACACCTCGTAGTGACAAAGTGGTGACGACGAACATCAATCGTTTATCGGTCAAAACCTTTATCCGTTAACCACTTTGTCTAACATAAAAATGACTTTTCGCTCCAAGGAAAAAAAAAGTGATCATCGTTCGCTTCGGTTAATTAACACGTTCCGTCGAAAACGTAGAACGAGGTCCGAGGTAACCGGGAGTTTAATTTTAAGCGATAAATTAACTATGATTTAATGCTCACGTTCTTCTCTCGCGCCTAGGATGAAATAAACACTAACGACACGGAAAACTTTACAGCCGAATAAAGGCGCCGTTTTCCTTATTAAAAGGATGCATCAAAATCTTGTGACAAGTTAAGCGCGTTGCGAAAGCGCTTTATGGGAATCGCTTAGTTAACGTTGCATCTTGAGCAATGCTTCTCATTGGTGATAATAAGCATCACCAACCAAATCCCAACTCTTTTTAATACTTTTTTTCCGGAGTGAAAATGCCACTTAACCGAAGTGCAAACCTCCTTCTTTAAGCGAAAAAACCCTGACACTACTAAAGTTGGTTCCTTATTACTCTCTCATCTTTAATATGAGGTTAAACCAATCGACTGGAAGGTGGAATCCAAAATTAGCGTGTATACTTTACTACCGTTGTGCATTTTCACTTTCAACACGGACATTTTTCGTGACAAAAACTTTTTCCAAAAAAAAATATATATATATATATATTTATAAATTTTTACAATATACACACATCAACCATAGTGTCTTGTAAAACTATTGCGAATAGAGTTGGAAAACGGATCCAAGAAAGTGTGCGACATGTCACTACTCAGCTGGTGAAAACGAAGACGACAGTTCCATACCATGAGCTAAGTATTTTTTCCTTCTTATTTTTTATTGGTGTATGTGTGTGTGTGCGTGTGTCCTTCTCCTTTGCCTGGCTGTTCTCGTCCTTCGCTGTCGTCCCCGATGTGGCACCTCATGGTTCTCAGATTTACTGTCGACCCTGCGTAAAGAGCCCTTTATTTTTGTTGCTCGGGGCAGCGGGATTTATCGTTTTCCAATCTCCCGCAGGAATGCGCTGCCGTCGCACTCACGATAATCCGACTGCACCTCCATCTCGACACCCTCCCTTTTTTCCCCCTTTTCCTTGGTCCCTCCCCTTTTCCTCTCACTCCTTCCCTCCTGACAGCTTTTATTTTCACGCGCAAACGCGAGGATTGCCCTAAACTTTCCCACAGCCACACTTTTCTTCCCTTCTTCCAACTGCCTCTTCTACTTTTTGATCCTCGTTTCAGGAAATAGTGTCGGAGAAACTTCCTTCGGCTTAGAAAGAAATCTCGTCCAGAGGAATATCGCGTAATTGATGATGGATCCAAAAATAAAATCAAGCCATTTCGGCTACTGTCATTTCGAGCGTTTCGATAGGCCATGAATAACGACTAAGAGGTCACAAAAACAGGACCTTAAGGGCTCAACGAACACCATTCCAAAGGCTATTTTGGCTTCGTCCACTGTCGTTGTAACAAGTTACCCAAGTAGGATTCAACTCTCAACTTTCTTGACCTATCTGAAAATCCGGTCGTCGAACTCTGGCCCCTGGGATAAAAGTCTTTTCCAAAAAAAAACATCGACTTTTCATGACTAAATAAAAATTCCTCTTTCAGTGTTTTACAATGGTTTCATGTAAAAAAAAACGTAATCGGAATGACACAAAAAACAAAAATAATCTACTTTTCAGGACAAACTTCATTGCGTCACCACACATTTTGACACATTCAGAAAATTCAATGTACGTAATTTATCTTAAAATTTAATCAAAACGGATTAAAAATAAATTTTTCTGCGATTTTATATACTAGCAGGTTATACTAATTCTGAACATTAACATTTTGAACACCTGATAAATTGTAATTTGTCACTCAGTTCGTCGTAAACAATCTCGTAACAGTTGGGTTTTCATGTTTTGTTGTGTTTTCAATTTACGATGTCACCAACATTGTCTACTGATTACTAGCCTTTATTTATTCTTTAAATTATTCCCTCGCCTGATCCTGCACGTGACTGAACTAAGTGAACAACACGCCATTCCGTACGAGATCTTCATTTTAAATCGACTTAACACTACACCACTTAGGTTACACACAATGACTTTTTATATCAAAACTAAATGTATGTTATAGAACACCAATAACAAAACAGCGAAAAAGAAAAAAAAAACAATTAAATTTTATTTTCGCGAAATGTCGATTTTCATTAAATTCCAAAGTTAACTCTCCCAAAAAAAGATATCGGAATAACAGCATCAACAAGCTGCGTTTTCCAGTATTTGGATCAACGGCCAAAATCAGGATAGGACAACAAACCAAAAGAACCAACGTAGAATGTGCACTGAAGGAAGATTCGTGAGGGGTAACCAAGCAAAAGAATACAAAAAGAAAGGAGGAAAAAAAAAAACAAGAAAAAAATGGCAGAGTTGATGGTAAACGTGGTCGGATGCAGACGCCGGATGTGAACAGAGTGCTGTCTGATTGAGGAAAAGGTTTTGGCGGCCATGTTGTTTTCCTTTTTCTTTTGGTCAGCGGGTCCCTTATGGCTTCCGCTAAGCTGCCGCTCATCGGGATCACGCCCGATAAAGTAAACGAATCGCAGCTGACAACCAATAGTAGCTGTGGTCCAACTTTGAACCAGATGCATACCCCCCCCCCCTTTTATTATTTTTTTTTTATGAAAAGCAAAGAAAAAGAATGTTGAAAGAAAAAGAAAACAGCAAAAAAAAAAATCGTTGAAACGCTAACGTTAGCCATTACCCCCACCCTTTAGCGCACAAAACACGTAGCAGTGACGATGATGGTGATGAGTGTTGTTGTTGCGTCTATCGCCGACGACGAACCCAACCCCGAAAAAAAAAACAGTGGCAATGGTGACATTAGACCTCAGTCCCCTATCTCAACCCACTGGCCACACCATATCCTCGCTCATCTCAACCTCGACGATTTCTCACTGTCAACCTTAAAGCGATAAGGAAATAGATTTACCCATAAATGCCCCCACTCGAACGACAACTTCGTTTTTCTACTCAAAGCCAAAAGAAAATAAAAAAGGTAAAAATTATTTTTTTTCGTTCTTCGTCTTCGTGTCGGGCGATTGGTGACACGTCTCCATGATTTTTTGTTGCGTCGAAAAATTTCACACAAAACTTATCCTAGCATTACGATTAATGAAAAGAGGAAGAAGAAAGAAATTGGACCTCCCTAAAAAAAAATGACACCCATCAACGTTGGGAAGTATTATCAAATGAGAAAAAAAGGCCATGACAGTTTTGCACGAGTCCTTAGAAGTCATTTTATAGCTTTAGTTAAGCTGCACAGCTTCCGTTTAACGTTGTCCAAATCCATTACAAGCCGAGTGGGTTTATTGTCAGAACTCAATCATGTTAATGAAATTCTGCTTTGCTTTTAATCGAATCATTCGATCATTTTAATTGACGCAATCGGAATGCAATTACAAGTTGGATAGCTAATTGATAGTATTAATTAATTCTATGAGATTATCATCCGCATTGATAGCCTCAGCTTTCGTTGTTTATTGCAAAAGTCGAGATTGGCTGAAACACGCCAACGGCTTAACTCGCCCAACTTAGATCGGCTTAGAAAGAATCGCGAGATTATTAATTTCCAATTATCAAAATACAATTCCTCTATCATCGGAATCCTTATAAAGACAATCCTGTGAAATGTCAAACTCCATTGAGAAAATTATAACAATAAAAAAAGACAATCAAACCAGTTATCGATTTCGAACCAAGGACGAACCAATGATGAATGACGACGACCTTGGATAATGTGCGCTATAACGTTGCAAAATCAATCATGTAATGAAAACCTAGTTATTGTTAATACATTCGACGTGCTCAAATAATACAGCCTTCTCGCCTTGCAAATTAATGGAAAAGATGACGTGCCAAAGCTCAATAGCGTTCCGTCAACGCGCACAGAGAAAGAGAGAGACAAAATAATTCATCATGTCGAGCTACATCGATTAAAGCAATGTCGAAAGGTTATTTCAATTTGAACATCGGTTGAAAAATGATGGGACCGAACCTACTCTACTTCCAAGTCATTAATATACTGTTGGGTATTTTCTGATGGTTCCGTAATGATTATCGATTAAAAAATCTCTCTTTCTCTCGCCATGGACGTTCATCACCAACTTGCAAAACTTTTCCACTGTTAATCTAACTAACGGTACAAGACGACTCATTAATCAGGATTTTCCAATGTTTCTAGACTTATGGATCTCTTTTCGCCCATTTTTAAATTGGTTTAGGTAGACTAACGCGTCGGTGTTGCTTCGTGTAAATCATCATCAGTTTCGCTGATGGTCGTTAAGCTCGAGAATTAAGATGGCTAGCTAAATCCCACGATGAATAGGTTTCGTGAAAAGATGAGTTCAAACGAGTTTAACGCTAGATAATAATCCTTAAATGTGAAAAATAATAATCCGCACGACGATAGACTTTATTATAATAACATAAAAATAAACAAGTAATTGAAAAAAAACCGGACACACACTTCTCGGGGGAAAAATGGACCCTCGTGTAACAAATTCAGAATTGACTGGACATCGATCCGTCTAAATTTGATGCAACAAATGTTCCATGACCCCAGCCTATTTCAGCCCTGTAGGTCATTGGAAACCAACCAACAAAAAAAAGCTCAAAGATGTTACACTTTCTCCTCAAAGTAAGTTAACTAAAAGAGGTTAAAAACTATCCCTAGATATTTCCTTGTGTCATGTTTTAAGGTTTTTTGAGTTAACTAAATTTGTCGAAATTTATGTAAACTCGAAATTCAACGTTTAAATTCTGGAAAATGTTGTCGAACTTTAACGTTATTTTGTCACACACACGCATATCAAAGTTAATGAACTAAACAGACACGTAGAAGCGCGCACAGCACGAAATTCGAATCCAATCTGCTAGTGATATTTCATATTATAATTCCTATCGCATCCTAATTATAATTGAATGTATACGTGCATTTGAAAACCTGCATAGTATCCGAGTTGAATTAATTAAACTATCACTTTCACTTAATTAATTAGGCGTGTGTGTGTTCTCAATACGTAGAAATCGCCCGCATGAATATCAATTTTTGTCAAAAGTATAAATTCATCGAGTTCATTGACACATCAAAATAGGAAATCATTTTTGTTTGATTTATAGTTTAAGACACGTTGGATAGTTTGTAAAACAAGATACAATATTATAAAAAATGCGTTTCTTTTTTAAAAAAGATACATTCCTAATGTAACATGACCTACACACGATACAAACATGATGTAAAGAACATTCCCTCACCCTCAATATTATCAAAACAAATGTCCTATCGCTATTCAATTCATCAGTAGGCTACAATTCCCCGATCAAAATCTTAGGTTTGTGGTTTGACAATAACCTGAAATTTTCTCACCATATAGAAATATTCACTACGAAACTTAATAAATTCACCTACCTTTCCAAACGCCTTAAAAATATCCTTACCAATAAAGAAAAAATACTCAAACTCAAAATTATTCCAGTTATCACTTATGCCATAGCCCTATGGAGTGATTCACCCAATTACCGTATCAAACGTGTACAAATTTCATACAATAGAAATATCCGCACTATCTACAAACTCTCACCTTATATATCCATCTCTACCTTCCTCAAATCTAAAAAAATAATGACCATACATCAATTGATACTTTACCATCGTCTCCTAGTCATAGGCAAGGCGATCATCAATACTTCTCATTCGCTTTCTTTCATTACACAATTTTCCCAAACTCTAACCTCAACTAAGACCATCTATAAGTATAAAATTATTCCCAACACCCTTTTTCCTAATTGTTACCATTCTCGCTTTCCATATAACTCCTTCACTACTTGGAATGCCCTCCCAACCCGAATTCGAAAATTACCTTTCACCTGCACACACAAGAATTGTTCCACTCAATGTACTCATTTTAAAAAGTCATTGTATACACACATTTTATTCAGTATATGGTTGTTTATACAGCACAAACCATCACTCCATAATTCTATTTTTTAAACTTTTCGTTTATCCTACAATCACTGTTTGGTCCCTTCGGGACGTATTCTTAGAAAATAAAATAAATAAAATAAAATAAAACCCACTTTTTGACTGAATGGTATGCATGTAATGCAGTGTTGTGTGACTATTGTTGAAATCCAAAACAAACTCAAAAATGATTTTTCTTTCTTACTAACATTCCTAACTAACTACCACTCCTACATTTTTCACATCATACGCTCAAAAGTGAAAGTAGGTAAAATACAAATTAAAGATAAAGTGGGTGAAAAGAAACTCACTCGTTAAAGACTCAGTAATTGGTTATTAAAAAAAAACATTGAAACGTCAATTAAAAAAAAACAACAAGAAAATCAACTACTCAATCAAAAAAGGGGATTAGTTTCAATATTAATATACGTATAATAACAAATATAAAGATGTGTTATTAACATATACATCTTGCAATGTTTATAAGTCTTAATAAATGTACACTAGGTTTAATTTTAATATACGTATAGTAACATGAATAAATAGATAAATAAAAATTAATAAAATAGATATACAGTAGTTCTCAGTTTGTAAATGACTTATTTTTAAAGGCAACAATTTTTTAGAAATTGAGTTTTCACTGAAAATAAATGTTTCAGCTTTAGATATTTAATGCCATTTTTTATTCTATGAATCAAAAGAACATTTTTTTGGAAATTTACAAAACGTACATGTTGCGAGAGGTTAACTCCTTTCGTCAGCTTTCGATGGAATGATGAATAGAGTAGAAAAAAGTAACTGCACATGGTGAGAAGTGAATTATGGGTTAATTAGGGGAGTTAGGGGGTTATTGGAAGGTTGCGATTGGTTTGGGGATGTAGGGTTTTATAGTGGATTATCCAATATTTCTTTTTTGCTTCAGGGCAATTGCTGTTAAATATCAAAAACTGGACCATTTATTTTCAGTGAAAACTGAACTTCTAAAAATTGCATCTTATCTATTATTACTATTTCGCTACAGCGTACGTGTATGAGTTCACTCTTTGTTTTTTGCAAGAAAGCGTAGGCGTGGCTCAACATCATCACGTAACACCAGAAGAAGAAAAGAGATAACGATAATTGGTTGTAGTGTTTGTAGTATTTTCTTCATTTTTTGAAATGTGCGTAGTCACATTTCTGACTAAACTAACCTGTAGTAAGTTACTATTTTTAAAAATATACATCTTAAATTAATATGATATTTATAAAATCTGTAATATTTCCTAGCATAAATGACAAAAATGTTGATGACAAATAGCACAATATATAGCAAAAATCCTGAACGCTTTCCAGTACCGTTTATACGGTACGTAACACGGCGCATAACATTGTGTAACGCTTTCCTGCTGAGCACAACAAATTGCTACAGTTTTTTCGAGTTTTTCAGCATAACACAGCGCAACAGCTACAGCTTTTCCAAGCTTTCCAGCATAACACAGCGCAGTGACTACAGCTTTTTTGAGCTTTCTAGCATTACGCACGCATTGCCGCGAAATGGTGGAATGTCATCCTGGTGGCGAAGATTCATCGTACGAAACACGGAACTTTAATGAATATATTTTATTTTATTTTATTTTAATAATCCTTCATCCCGTTGGGACAGCCAATTACAAACAAAATACTATTATATTATTACAAATGAAACTATTAAATTGAACTATAAATGTTTTTCATCCAGATTACAAATCATATACGTTATACGTCTAGATACATACACTACACACATCTCATTTTTAATAATAAATTTTTAATTTTGTAAGTTCTCGTTGTTCATCTTGCTTATGTACAAGAATTTAAGTCTCTTTCGAAATGTTTTCTATAAATTATTGAGAGATTCAAAAATCCCATTTTTAATAAATTATTAAGAGATTCAAAAATCCCATTTTGAAAGATCCATTTTAAGATAAAACTATATAAGTATTGTACGTATATTCTGCCTAATCGTAAACCATATGGACTTATGCAGATATTACTTTATAATATGACTTATCTATGTATTTTGTCTGTAATATTTCAAAATATGTTTATTTATCATTCATGTATTTTATCCCCACAAAATGCGAGATTACGAATAATGATGACCAGTGTTTTTCTGATTTTTTAATTGACACAGTGTCTTTAACAGCAAAAGATTATTTACTTTTTTGATGTCTAATTTTATGATAAAATTGTGCCTTTATATTGACGAGCAGTTAGATTTGTTGCTAGCTTCAACTAATATTTTTTTTTGTAACTATTATTCCTTATTTTTTATGTGTTGAATGTATGTGATTGTCCTTGTAATTTTGTCTAACTGCTCATCAAAACGCAATAAAAGGAAATCAATAAAAAAATATAATAATGAATTAAATTTTACTTTAATTAAGCTCACTTATTTGTTATATAGTTATTTATTTACGTATTCACTTAAAACTTTTTATATCAGTTTACACTAGTTTAATAAACGTTACTTTAACTATATGTAACGTAAAACTGAAATGACTATGGCTTCAGCTCGATAAGGTTTCGTTAAATATCATTCATCCTAGCTCAGCAGTTAGCATAGGAAAAAAATCATAAAAACCATTATACTTTTTTCTAAAAAACGGATCAATACGATCGATACATACTGTACGTGTTTCATCTTCCATGTGATATTTTATTGTGCCAAAATAATACCATAATTTGTCAAAATATGACTATCAAACTGAAAGCCATAGTTGTTACGAATACGGATTCAGTTGAAACCCAATCCCATCTGTATTCATCGTGCGCGTTATCTAAAGATGATTCAATGTGAGACACTATAAAAATAAATGAATGAAAAAACAAGACGGTATTAATATATCCAAGATACGGGGGTGATCAAAAAATGAGTTTCACTCGTAAATAAATAAAAATAATAACAAAATAATATAAACACACGTTATGTATGTTAGTGTAAAGGTACACCCTTTATTCATTTTTTTCACATACTCGTTTAATCCCTGTCAACACTTATTGAAACGTGCCATCAACTTTTTGATACTTCCTCAACGACGAATTTGTCCCAGCTTTGTGAAGCCATTTCACGTTCACCATTTTTACAGTTTCATTGGTTTGGAATTGTTATGCTTCAATTTCGTTTGTCATTTTATCAAACAAGTGGTAACAAGACGTACTTTTCTGCTTTTCGGAACAATTCTTACATACTTTGACTTGGATTAAAATCACATGATTTGAAAACAGCTTTGTAATCAGAACGTCAAAAAAAGTAACAAAAGTACGAAAATATAAACGGAAATATTTATAGTATACAGAATATAACTTCAGTACCGTATATACGGTACACTAACACGTAAAAAAATGTATAAAACTCGCAACTCGATCGACACTCAATTGCGACGCAACGAAGAATCTGCCGACGAGTTAAATCAATTTTTCAACATGTTTTGAAAATAATGGCCAATAGTAGACAGAACACTCATCGAAAAAAAAACAAACAATTCCCATCCGGTGTGTTTTTTAGCAAAAAAAAAATCCAAGTTATAAACATGATAAATATTTATAAACAATTCCAGGTAGTGCGAAAGAGAATCCTTCTGACGCGCACACAATAGCAGTAAAAATAGACTCAGTTGACTCAGTAATATTTGTTTGCTGTATTATTAACATGTAAAAACGATGTCATTGGAGAAAATGTGTACTTTTTTGTTATCCCCTATCGCATTCCGATACCCTATCAACTAGGGATGCTTTATCCCCGTAAGCAAACAAAATGTATAGATAAAAAGCAGTTTGGAATAAAAAAAAAAGTATATACAAAACAAAGAATATAAACAACTTTTCTGTTGTTGGTTTAAATAACAAATTTTAGACGGTATACAGGGCGACTTAAAAAGCATACACACTGCTATTAAAACTAGAACTCTTTTAATTTTTGTTCGTTTTAATTAAAACTTATGAAACATAATGACTAATGTTAGACTAATGTTAAACTTTGAACAAAAAAAAATTGATGTCCTAAATTGCTGTGAGTATTGGCGGATAATAGTAAGTGATGCGAGGAGTAATAGTGAGTCGCGTAGGAGATTTTGTTTAAAAATCATTTTTAAACTGTTTTTGCGCTCAACTACGTTCTCATACTTCTAGTAGCAATTGAAGGGTTCGGTGCAGTAACCGGTAAGTTCTAACTTTTTCTTTAAATTTTGAGATAATATTTTCCAACAGTTCTATTTTCATATTATACATCAGTAACACAGGTGAAACTTATAATAACAAAGATAGGTGAATAATAAGCAAAATTTAAGAAAGAATTGCCTACAATAGTCTCGAAATGTGAAACAGCTGTTCTGAGAAAAAACACCACCTTTCGGCCAAAATTGAAGCTGACCTGTTACTGCACCGAGCCCCTCAATTTAAGATACCATTTTTTTATTCAAAGTTTAAATCTAAGATCAGTCATTTTGTTACATCAACTTAACCTAAAAAAAACAAAAATTAATAAAGTCACGGTCTGTTAAAGTGTGTACACATTTTTTTGAGACATCATCGTTATAACAAACAAAAGCGCACTTAACGTTAGACTTATAAAAGGACTGGGTGTCTAAGAATTCAACTGTCAAGAGATTAAAATCGTGCATTCTTAATAATATACGTTATACCTACAACCAATTCTAAGTTTGTTTATAAAATAATCGTGCAATTAATGTTTAAGTAGGTGTATTTAGATGTGTCTTACCGTTCTTTCGCCGAGATGTCGAACAACGCAGCGCAAGTAGACAGTCGTTCCGAGCTGGGCGGTGACATTGGTGAGCGTGCTGTTGTCGAAGAAAGATTCGGGTTCATGTTCCGAACTGACAGGCATGTCGCTCGCCATAGAGAACGGGGGTAGGTCATAACTACGCTTCGAACTGGGCGAAGAAGCCGTCTCCACGAACGAATGCACAGTCAACTCTGTAATCAAATATTAAACATAATCCGTCAACATCCAGAAATAATCTCACCATTCGCTATAGTTCATACTTTACAAACAATGAATATAACATCAACGTATAAATGGTACTATCTTCAAACTTTACGCACTGAAAAATAAATGAAACACACTTAACTATTTCATAAACCTAAGTTTTGTCATGAAATTGTAACTTTACTTTATACTAAAGATGAAGTAATGGAATATTTTGGACCGAGAATAAATTTCATTCCTTCATTTGAAAAGTAAAGTCAATTTTTTGCTGTAAAATGTACATAATGTTTAAATTCATCGAACATTCATGTACAACACCTTTAAGGCAAAAGATTTAGTAAATAGTTTTTGTTTCAAAATTCCGTTTGAAGAAGTCCCGATGTATTTTTTCTTTACTAACTTTTTAAACAATTGATTTACTTACAAGATTGCATTTATCGATTACACCGTGTTGACTCGCGCCTATTTATTCATTATTATCACAATTTTCAACCGAACTTCTAATAAACATCACTTCCTAGTAATTAATTTTGTAATAATTTTTCTTAACACAACAACACAATGTATTAATAATTAACAAAAAATAAAGACGGTATGGTTTGAAAGGATTCTTTTTCTTCAACTTTACGACAAAAGAACTCTAAAGACAATATAAGAAAAATCTTTGCACTCTTTAAGCAAATCGTATTGATTTTTGCTTTTGCTAATTTCCCGAAATTTTTTTCCGAAAAGAAAAATTCTCGTTTTCGTAAGGCTTTTCTTCTCATTGAATCGAATTACGGAAAATGGAAGAGAAAAAAATATAAATAATTTCTTTTTGTTATTTTTTCAATCAAAATGAAATAGTGGAAAATTAGATTCTAGTGTAAACATGTCAACAAAATTCACTCGATTCAAGAGAAAAATGGAAAAGGTTTTTCTACATTACTGAAAAAAAAGTAATATATTTTTCTCTTTACAAAACAGTTATCATGAAACATCATTCAACAATAAAAGATTCGTGTATGTATGTTGTGATTTGTTAGTATTAATGGAAAACTACACCCCTACTTACTCCAATTTTTGAACCTTTACGGTTTTGGGTCCTTCGCTCCATGGAGGCATTTTAAAAATGTATTAAACGTATGATTTGTTTTTTTTTTCCTAACCGAACCTTCAAAATAAACTCATAACCAATTACAAGCAAGTAACAACAATAAAAGAACGTGTCAGACTTTAGCTATTATAACAAATAATTTATAGAGCGAAGAGCTTAAAACCGAAAAGATTCCAATTTTTTTAAAACAAAAATTACTATAAACTCCGCTTGTTTTGTTTCACATATATTAGTTTCACTTGAGAGTGAATTGTGAAGTGATAATTAATTGGTCATTTCATTAACGTATATTGCCATTAACGTATACTGTCCGAAGTTTATAAGAATATAACGTTACATAATTGAAAATAAAACTGACAATATATAAAGCATGTTTTATACTCTTTATATTAATTTCACTTGTGAATGAGTGAGTGAGTGGGGAATTGAACGCATACTGCCTTCTACAGTCGTTTATGAGAATATACTGTCTAGTCCAATGTACCATAAACGGCATAAAACGAGAACGGCATAAGTCATTTGCATAAATCAAACACTGCATAAGTTCAATGTAAAAAAAATGCAAATACATATGAATAAATAAATCAAAAATTGCATAAATTAAAAATAGAATTGCTCAAAAATCGCATAAAATCAAATATCTAATTACTCAACGATATAAATTTATAATAAATTTAATTACTATAAATCGAAATTCGCATTAATCAAAATTGACATCAATCAAAACGTGCATAAATAAAATAATAGAATTGCTCAAAACACGCATAAATTGAATATCAAATTACCAAGATTGCATAAGTTTTGATTCGCATAAATTCAATTTCGTATTTTGTTTGTGTTTTGTAGTGTTGTTATGTCCCCATTGGGCCCTTTGGTTTGTTAATAAATAAATAAATAAATAAATAAATAAAATAAAACATGCAGAAATCAAAAATGTATTTTTTTTGTGCATTATGTATGTACATACTACACTGTACACGTACAATATATCTGCATATGACAGTAGGCTTTTAATATGCTTAAAAATTATTTTTAGTGTCCTTGTTCATTCTAAAATAATTGAGGCAATGGGTTTAATAAGTAATTTTGGTGGTTAATGTTCCTCATCATTTATTAACATTTAAAGTGACGGTGGTAATAATACTGTAACTCTTTTACTCAATGCACAACCCAATCGACTTATTTTGATGTTAATTATAAATAAATAGAATTAAAACTTTCCCATCAAATTTCTCAACCAAAACAACTTTATGCAATTACTTTTTTTTTTAAAGTACTAACAATACATTTGAGTCAACCAAAACTGCAGCCAGTGTGGCAAACCGTACTCGGCAACGACGTCGGAGGAGAAGTGAAATGTTGGGGTGAAAATATTTCTCGTTCACTGTAATAGATTTCTTTTAGCCGTGTCTTGGGTCGAGAAGAAAAGAAAGAAAGAGTGGAAACAGTAAAACTATTGCCGTTGCAAGTCGAGGCGATTTATGAAGGCTGGCTGTTGGGCGTCATATTTTACAAGTTCGATTCCAGGGACAATTAGACGCATTGTGTCGGCGAAAGAAGCCCATTCATCACAGAAGCCAACTTGGCTGTGTGTTGTTTTCTTTCTTTCTCTCTACTTCCTACGAGTGCGTGGGAGGAGTGAAAAGTAATCTGTACAGGTTAGTGAAACGAAAGGTGAAGAAAAAAAAATAAATATAAAAAGATTGGACGAAAATAGAAAAGGCAAGAAAAAAAAGAAATAGAAGCTGGCAAATATCAAAAGGCTCGAAGTTGACTGTGCAGAAAAACATACTGTTGGGAAAAGTGAGTTGGCGCTTTTATTGTGGAAACTCGGCAAAACAATGTTACTTTCTTCCATGCCCCCCATCTTTCGTCCTTTTCCATCCACCCCAACGACGCGATCATTTACCCCCAATCTCTCTTCTACTTCTCTTTAAAGAAAAAAAAAGAAGAAGAAAAAGAGACAAAACGGTTCCTTCCGAATAAAGGCAAACCGCTCGTTCCATCAGTGTCTAAAATTTTCTTTTTACAATTTTTTTCTTGGTATTCCTCAAGGGTCAAGAAAAGTTCTATGGGTGAGGAAGGAGGAGCAGAATGTTTGGCAGGAAACTCGAAAATCAAGAGTGAAAGCAAATTTGTAAGAAGCGATTACTTCATTGCCAATCGACTAAACGAACAATAGTGCAGGTCGAAAACTATAAGTCTATTGACATTCGAGGACGACGACGTCTGACGCAATTGGCAAGCGAGTGTGTCCTGAAACGAACGAGACATTGTCCCAAATGACGGCTGTTATGCAGATTGCTTCATCTGCTTTCGATCTTGCTTTCTCTTGCACTGGATTTTCGGCGATTGAATGGTTGCCAAGATTGAAATGCTTTTCGTCGGTCCGTCTGCCCATGGTCGGCGAAAACGACAACGACATCGGATTCGAACTTGTTCCTCCCATCGCTCTCTCAAATCCTCATCTTTCTCCCACTCGCACAACATCTTTCGAATAACTTTTTTTTTGTTCTTCCTTAAAGAGCTTGGAACGATTTTCTTCGTGTCGACGGTTCTTTCGATGGGAAAGAGCCAAAGTCGGATGACCCCTGTCTCCATATTAAAGTGTAAAAAAGTTACGAGTTCAGAAGCACCCATAAAAACGACCTAAGACCAGAAACATCGACTACTGTGTAACTTGCATTAAGATCTGATTGATAAAATGTGATGTTAAAATGTGTACTACCTTCAAATCACGTGGTGAGCTTTTATTTTCTGTTTGCTCACTGACATGAACTAATGCATTGAGGTCCTTTTGGACTGAGAGATTTTGAATGTTAAAAAAAATTTGAAATATTTTCCATAATTATGATTTTGTGATTGTTTTACAAAATTTTGTAACGTGTAACCTTATGCGGTTATTTTATCTTGGTTTTCTTTGTTTTTATTATATTGAATTTTTTTTGTATGGTCGCTTTTTGTTCGCATTAAATCAAAATCAAAATAAATTAAAATAAATAAATAATGAAAAAAAAACTAATGGTTTGTAAATTCTGCTCTTGACGTTAACCAAAATGTTTGTACGTACAGTATATTATGAAGTCGCATAATGGTGCAGGACACGGGATCATTCACCTTAATCGGTAACTTCGATTTTTTAATAAATAGGTAACGAATGACAGTGTTTGATCCAATTTATACCTAAAACTCTAATTTTGTTAGAGTACGTATATTTTCGAATCAATGGCATTATTATGACTTCCATCGTAATAGAAGTGTCTAGTATCGTTATCTTCACCTATTGTTAACTGTCAAAATACACGACATAAAATCGCCCCGTATTCTTAGTGAAATATTTCAGCCAATTTTAAAAGAAAATCGTGCTAATCCAATTTCCATTTTCACGCTAGTCCGACACTTTGACGCGTCTCATTAAAAAACGACTTTCGGAATGGAACCCGACAAAGAATTACGAGTGTCATTCAGAATACGTTTTTTTTCGTTCTTCTTGTAACAAATGAGTCGACAAAACTCGAATCGGTAACGTAAAAAATGGAAAGAAAAAAAAAGGGTTGGATAATTACGGCGAATGACTCTTGTCACTGGCTCGGCCACTTTTCCATAACAGTTTCCAGGACAGACGTTTCCAAAGAAAATCGATAAAAACGACAGCTGTGAATAGCGACGAATGATCTGGTTTCTCAAAGAAGCCAATTCCTGTCCGACCCTACAGCTCCAATCAGAGCATAATAGGCTCGCTGGCAAGTCATCGCTAAAGGAACCCTACGACTTGGAAAAAAAAATAATTAAGTGAAAATACACACGTCATCTTGTAGACGACGACTGCCTGCTGTTTCCCAATCGAAACGACCATTTTGCAAAAAAAATAACCATCCATCGACGACTTCTTAATGAGCGTAAAAAACTGCGAACGTTGTTAAAGACCAAGATGAGACCAAAGGAATACGAAGAATTTCTCTTAGATGTCAAAAAAAAAAAAGACTCTTAACTGTTTTCTTCAGGTCATGAGTATAAATTCACAACGCTACCGATTTGTGATCTCCTTTAACATCATCTGACATGTCTGAAGTTAGGTTCATTCGATACGTAGTTTCTACAGCAACCCAACTAACGACTCGTCTGTCAAAACCAGATGGAAGTTCAATAAGTCGTTGAAGTGAGAGCGCCGATAGCGACTCCCTTAATTCTTTTCACCAAGGGAAAGGTTAAAGCCCTCGAGTTTCGCTTTTGAACTTGCCTTTCAAATCACTACACCATTTCTTCTTCTTCTTCTTCCATTATAAACACACACACACAACAACAACAAAAAACAAAGCTAATTCTTTTACTCACCATTACTTTTTTTTTCTAACAGTGTTTAAAAAATGACTACTCCGAAAATTGCCACAAAACACTCGAGAAAATTGGCAGTAAATAAGAATGGCCATCAATAAAAAATGCCACAATTCAAAACTAACCCAACCTTTCTTATTTTTTTCCGCAACTCATTTTTCATCATTTTCTTTCCAGTCTTCTGTTATACACACACATAGGAAGAAAAAAAAGGGGGGGAAGAAAAAAAAACAAAACTCGGGACCCATTCTTTAATGCAATTTTCCCTCATCCGCAAACTCCCGCCCACTCGCCCATTGGCAGCCATTTTCGTCTCTTTCTTCTTCCCATCATTCCTCGACGAAGCGTCATTTTCGTTGCCCCTCCCACCTCATAATCCGCTCCTCTCGCTCCCACCCCCACATTTCAGTGCGTTTCTCCATTTAGCCTTACTGCACGAGAAAGGAACTAGGCAGGGGGTGGGTGATGGTGGTGGAGGGAACATTCGTTTGTCAGCGAAGACGGGTTGCGAGGTCTATTTTTGACACTTGCCAACTGGGCCATGCGACCCTTGTGATGGATAGCTTTCGTCTACGCAACTCGATAACTCTCGACCACGTGCAAACTTTTAACTTTTCCCGTTTCTCCGACAGCTCTTTTCTCCGACTCGGGTGTCCAAGAAGAAGAGAAATAAAACATTTTTTTTCTGAAAAAATAAAAAAGAATTCCAACCACCGGCACTACCACGTGGGTGTTAAATTAATCGGAGGAGGCGCACACCGACGGCAGGTGGGTTCCATGATTTCTCTACGAGTGTAAAAGCGACAGGAGGAGGAAGAAAAGGGGGTGGAGGGAGGGGGAAGAAACTTTCTTTCCGGGAGGGAGAAAGATGAAATTAATTCGGACTAAACTGCCTGCCAAGAAAGAAAGTGGGGCGAACTTAATTTCGCCAGACCCATAATTCAACGGCGAAAAATGTGAAGGAAGAGAGAGAGAGAGAGAGGGGCTGCGATCGCATTAAAAATGGCAACCGCTTCTTTTGCCACTATTTGCACGTTCGTTGTATGCCGTGGTAATTAGTCGGCGAGACACCTAATTTCTCTTTCTTTCGCGCATGATGGCTTTTATGAGACGCATTTCACGCTTCGATTAATCTTCTCGAATAGACCACTCTCACTTTACTTCTACATCTACTACAAAGCGCTACGACGACCTAGCCAAGAAAAGTTTAGTCGGAATACTACTTTCCTCCACTTTCAATTTCAAATCGAGTCGAGAGCGAGCGAAACCTAATGTTAAACGCAACTGCCAAAAAAAAAAATTCAAAACTAGAAGAACAAAAGTCGATCGTGTTTTATTCGTCGTAGAGTTGACTTACAGACAATTTTTCGTCACGTTTAATACGTAATAATTCTTTATTGTATTGTCTACTATTTTTCCATTGTGAACATATATTCTAATAGTTTGGCCTTTTCTGCGACTAAAAATAAAATGTAAAAAAAAATAAAATACGGTACATTGACTAAACCTAGTTTAACTTGAGTATATTAAAATTGTTGCAAGGCTTTATTTATCCAGCTATAACAGCAGAAAACAATTTAAACATGACTGTCGTAAACCTCTTGATGGATTTCGAGATAAGCTATACCGTGGTGACCCGTCTACTCGCAAATAAAAATAAAACGAAAACAACAAATGAAACGTCTACTATAGAGAGAGAGAGATTGAGTACAAACACCGCCTTCGCGAGTTATTCAACTTAGGAATCATACAGGACATACACACACACACAAAAAAAAAAGGATGACGAGACCAAAAATAACAATGACCAGTATACGACACAGTAGCATTTTGCAGCGCGCGCTGCCAAAAACGCAGCAAAGCATCGCACTATAAAACAGTCATTTACCTCAAGTGGTGGAACGCATGAAAAAAAAAAAATAATAAAAATAAATAAATAAAAAAATAAAAAAAGCAAACACATTGGCACTAAAGAATGGTCGACGCCACAAACACCAACCGCGAATAGGCTCCACCTGAAAAGCTCGCGCACAATTTTCTTTCTCCGCCATTGAAAATCGAAAATTCTTTGTTCCTTTACGCCGAAAGCCCCTTCGTTTAAAAAGTGTAAAAAAAAAAATATAATAAATAAAATAGAACCGAAAGAAAAAGAAATATTGAACTTTTTCGCTGGGGAAACCTGCGCATATATATAACAGTTTTTCTTCTTCTTCTTCTTCTTTCCAGGTTCGAACCAACCAACATTTTATTTTCCTCCCCAAACTCTTTCTTCCTTGATTTTTCGAGGAAAACCAGAAGGGGAGGAGGGTGGGTAGGGGTAAACAAAAATTCGGCATCCTCTTCCATCTTAACCCGACCAACACCAAGCCAACATTTCCAACTTCTTTCGGTCTCGTTTTCTTTTCCTTTTGCGGTCGAGACGTAGTAATTTCTTTTCCTTTCCCGTAATCTTTCATCACTCGTAGACTGCAGTGTAAACACGAACGCTGCCTTGCCTGTATTGCGCGTGACATTGCGCCAATCTGGCTTCATTCCAAAACTGAGAGAAGTTAGGAACTCCTCCTTTTTAACCCCCTTCCCTCTCTCCCTTACTTCCACGTCCTCCAGGCTAACCACTCGTCTGCCAAAAGTTTAAAAAAAAACACGCGAGAGAGAGGGAAATCTTTGAAAAATTCTGCGACAATTCAAAGCTGATATTCTGCGGCAAAAATCCGCGTCTCTAAATTTTCTTAAAGACCATTGAATGCATTACTGTCAGTTTAATAATTTTCTTTTACGTTTAGCCGCTACAATAACAGCGAACGCAAGAAGGTTCTGCCTTGTTTCTTCCTCTGAATGGATAATGCCAACGAACCAAAAAATAATAATAAAAGTATTTTTTTTTTCAAACAAAAAATAAAAGGAAAAAATTCACAAAAGAAAACGAAGAACGCGTACGTTGAGTGAATTTTGATATAATTGCAAACTCGTCTTCACTTTTCCAGTCAACAACCAGAACATTTTAAATATTAAAAAAAACAACAATCACTTTGGCAGTCGATAACAAAGATTAACAAAGAAACAAACATATTTTTTCAAATGTTTTTTCTTTCCTACATTCTTACGAATAATTTTAACACGGTGTTTCGAAATCGAATAAAAAGATTAGGAAAAAACATACAAACACAAATTTAGATCTCATAAAATACTGTTATTAGGTTATTACTGCGCCTCACCTTTTGTTTATTGTTTATTGTATATTTACCATCCCATAGGGACAAAATAATCATACACATGAAATGTAGAATCAACAAAATCAAACAAAAGAAAACAACAAAGGAAATTAAAATCTATCACAATGCAAAATATGTAATCTCAATTTTATAATATAAAATTATTTAATATAAAATAATACAAAATATTTTAAAATATTTTGATTCACATGTTCAAAATATTTTATGTATCTACATAATAGGCAATTTCCTGTGTGTGTCCGTCAAATCTATGCACACTCAAATACGGTTTCAATATGGACAGAATGTTTTATTTATTATCATTATTTTATTATACACCTCATAGAAATAAATACAAAAAAACTAATTTACAATGGCGCATTAAGATATGTTTCAATAACATGTTTCTGAAATGATAACAGTTTTATACAATGAAAATGTGTGCAGACAAATGGAAGTTCCCGAATATAAAATATTAAATTGTTTCACATTTTATTTGTCTGTTTTATTCTCCATCCATAAATAATAAATTACATATTATCAAAATAAGTCACACCTTAACTAAAGCGTAATACAGGAGACGTAACGTATTGTAGGGGTCAGTGGAGTATTTCAGTTGTTGAGACGTTACGTAACATAACCACTGAATCTATGCATCTTTAAATTCATTTTTTAATTGACCCCGTATTAACTAAAATATTGATTGATTGCATAAATAATTTGCAGAGAAGCTGTCTTTTCCCGTCTATTGTTTCATAAATTTTTATTTCGGTTGGATTGTTAGAAATAAATAAAACAACAGTGAATTCTAACTAAGCTACAACTTTCTAAATATGACCTACGTTGCATTGTATAAAATTTAACAATTTAACAAGGACTAGCACTATTGTATTGCCACCAGTTGTTGTGAGCATATTCCATTTGTCTATAATCGACGTATTTGCAATACTAAGCGATATATTCGCCTAGTACACTTGAAAATAAGCACCCTGTATAAATGCTAAACCCAGCATCTAAAAATCCGTTTTTAAACTGCTGAAACCTGAATCGCAAGTTTTAATTATGTCAGCCTGAGTTCCATGAACAATTCATAAAAGTGAGAAGAAAATGATTTCATTTCTTATAAAAACGCTTTTTTCCTGTTGACTCGATGCATTTGACAGTATCTTAAAGAGGTTAAAAACGACTGCCACAATTAAGTTTGTTTTTTCTTTTCTTGCGCGCGTTCAAGTTGATTTTGCAATTTTTCTCTGTCCGCTGTCATCACCAAAAAAGTAGTAATAACATTAGCAAATGAACTGTCACAAGGCGACATAAGGTTCTGAGTTTCTTTTTATTAAAACACTTGTTCACATTTCTTTTTTTTTTCCAATTTTAAAACTTCTTGCTAAATTTTCCATTTAAAATTTTCTTCGCATTTAATTTCACTTGATGGAACTAACAAAAACATCGCTCGCTGTAGTATTGGTTAACCGCTGCGACTGATTATCTTTGGCCAACAAAGTGGTGAACAGATTAAAATTTCAAATCGTCGTCTTTCTCTTTAGGTTACACTTAACGACCCCGAGTAAAGCCAAACAATGTATAAGAGACTAGACCACCGCGACATCCCTCAGCCACCACCTTCAAGACGTGGTGTCATCTCATCGTTCGTTTTCAAAGAAAAGTGTCATCGAAAACCGAGTCCACGACCCGAGTAACAACAACGTCACTCTTTTCCGGTGACACAAGCTGTGACGAATTAAATTTAAAGAAAGAAAAATTTAAAATATCTAAAAAAAAAACAAAAAACAAACACTCCCGGTCATTGATAATTCATTTTCAATCAGAGGATAGAAACCGCTCATGCTTACTAAGGACGTCGTCTATTGACAGACCCAATCCTAGCTTTTCGGAAAGCTTCGCACAAAGCCAGTCGTGTCGTGAAAAAGATGAAACGGCAGCGAATTTGCACCAATGAAAACAGAAGAATCTTTGCTGATTGAATTTGTTTCCCTCTCTTTCTTACTTTTTTCTTTTCTTTATCTTTTCTTTTTTTTTCACCCTCCAGCTCTAACTCCTTTAACATACTTTGCGTGGTTCTATCTCTTGGACGAGTGGCCAGCAGCGAAAGCAAAAAGTGTCGGCGAAGCAAAATCAAAGCCTAGTTTGAAAAGTAAGAAAAGAAGTGAATGGCGAAATAGAAAAATAAAAAGAGTTCCAAGTTCAACAGAAAAAAAATAGTTATAAAAATTCATCTCTACTTTAAAATGGCCATCTACTTAATGCCTGAAACAACGGCATTCATACATACTAAACAAATAATATAAATAAAAAAAACTTCGTTTTTTACCATAAAAAACTTCGTTGTTGAGTACAACATTTTAACCTGACTTGATACTGTGGTTCTGTTTGCAAACCAAATTTTAAAGCTATTTAAATAACAACAATGAATGAATGCTCAGATAATTTTAAAATTTTATTTGATAAACTTCAACAACTCAACATTAATACAATCCCTCTCAATGCCGGCACCAGACCAACAAAATCCGCTCTTCATTGTCTCTTACATATGTTTGATAATATCAATATTCTTAAATCAAGTGGCAAGCGTGTATTCATTGCCATTACAAATGTATTGAAAAAGCGTACGAATAATTCCAAGAGATGAAGTAATGAATGATTTCATATCTTTGCGGTTGTCTGAAGGTTGCCTCAAACTCTTGCATGATTATTTTTCAATTTTTTTTTCAAATTAGCCAAGACAAATCTACAAAACTCTTATCCACAAATGGGGTCATAGTTTCCTATTCACCAGTTTATTTTCATCCGTCATTAACCAGTTACATAATACAGACTTACACTCTCAAGTTATAACCTAGGTCGATGACAATTTTCTTATGCTATCATACGAGACAGCTCATGCTTTTAATCCAAAATCAATTGCATACTTTTCACATAAATATAAGATCTTCTATAAATACAATACAAACTGCCGTACTAAACAAGCATATACATTTAATTATGATAGTTCCATTAGTAACAAACTAAGTAGAAATTTCACTTCAATTTATTAATTGAATGGAATGCTCTTTCAACGTCCATCTGCAAACTTTCCTCTCCTTACCGCTATCAGATAACTAACGCATACATTTAATAAATCATTATATAACCACATTAATTTAATTGATTGACTATATTATCTGTTTCATTTTGCATTTCTTTTTCATTTTGTCATTATTGTATTAAACGTTTTAAACGTTTCTGTAAGCATTATTGATCTTATTGAATTGTATTTAAGTAAATGAATAAATATGTAATATATATTTACGACGTGTGGTGTATGTTTGATTGGAAAAAAAATGCTTGAAACTAAATATGTGGTTGTTATCGTCAGCAACACTCTAAGGGAAAAAACTCTACCTTCAGGTGATATTTTCTCGAAATTGACAAAACATCAATTCGTCAAAATTTAATAGAATAAAATGTTTATCGGATTGTGTTTACGTGTCAAATTGCAGCTTTCCGGGATTTCAGGAAGTGGGTCAAAAGAGACCGCAAAGATTTTTAATCGAATACTAACACAAACAAACAAACAAACACACGAGCGAACTATGGTCAAGTCAAGTTAAATAAAAGGCTGTAAATACAGTTTATTATAATTTACATTGTTCATAAAATAAATAAACAATAATGTTAAATATTATAATAGATTTTACATTATGTTATTGAAAATCAATTCATTTTAACTATTTTTATGTTTAATACAAGGGACACGGATTTGACTAACAAAAACGGATAATCTAGACTTTGGTACTTGGTTTACTTACACTTCAAAGTTTTACTAAATTATACTATTCTTGATCTAATAAGATTATAAAAAGTAGATGTATTTTCAGTTTAGCGAGTTGGCAAATTCCCATCGCTAAGCCATCATCACTTGTCACTATCACCCTACATATGTATTATCATCTTCCTCGTTCTACGTCTTATTCGATTGTCCACTCGTTCTTCACAAGTTAAGGTAGAGCGTTATTAATGCATGCAACGAAAAAGTAAGTAATCAATTTGGAAACAAAGTGCAACGGGTAATACGATGCGCTACTTTCTTATCACTGAACCGTGCAAATGTCGAGCAAATTGTAAGCGAAGGGTCATTCTAACATGACCAATTCTTTGTAACCGTATCCTAAAAGCTAGGGTTCGTACAATACACCAACTTCATACGTCATCACACTCTTGGAAAAGTGGATGACAACCAAGTAAAGCCTCGCTCCGGCCATGGCCTTCTAGTTAATCTGATTTTGACGTTGACCTTTATTTTGTAAACTCATACCTATAGACTACAAATGAAAGTACGGGAAAGAATATTGTTTTGTTCTTGTTTACAACTATAAATGAAAACCACCTGTACATTGAACCCTTGACGTTCGCTATGCGGTATTCGTTACAATCGTTAGTTTGCAAGGGTTAGCCGTAGCTATTATACGTATGTGTTGTGCTATGTTGCAAAGCCTGAAAAAGGTGTAGCTATGGCTCTGTGTTGCTGGAAAGACTAAATGCTGAGAGACTGAAACCAAGCTTTAAAGCTGTAGCGCTGTTATATACAGGAAAATGTTCGTAGTTTTTGCTATTTATTGTCTTACTTTTCCAACCTGTGCTTCTTATAGTGTACCTTCCAAATTTACGAGTTGTCTTATTCGCAATAAAACACAATCGTAAAGTTCTACATTCGCGACTCATTGGATTGCTATAATCGTTATTCCATCATCACAACCTATTCTTAATTAAATTAATCAAATATAAACATAAACATAATCACACCAACGCAAGTGTAAATGATAAATCCCTGCTTAATTAATTCTCAATGACTTATTCTGAACGGCGCAGTGTAAATATATATTTAAAAAGTTACACATTTAGGCGAGAGATAGAACAGAGAGAGAGATAGATAGAACAAATATTTTGTTTTTCTTACGCTATAAAAAGCTAAATGAAGCCAATCAACCAGAACAAGCACCACACTTAACAAGCATTAGCAATCAGCATTGGAATTCTTTTCGTTTATGCTCACATGTTAATATGATGAATCCCAGTGATCCATGGGGGTCATCATAACAACGCGAGTGTATATTTAAATTACAGCAATAAACTCCGTAAACCGCGGGGTTCACCATAACCACGTAAATGTAAACAAAGATAATATAAAAGATAATTCCAAACCAGAGTGCATCAGATTGTTTTTTGAAATTTGTTTCGTCATCATTGGTGGGTCAATTTCTAGACCCGTCAATATTATTATTTGACGAACTTACGAGTATTTTTTTTCAGAAAATTGCAAAAAGCACGTAACCATTTTCGGCTCTTCAACTATGTACATAAAAAATTTCATAATGAGAGGTTCAACCCCTTTAAAATTAATGCGCGTATACAAGTTAACTAACCGACAGACACAAAAAAAGTATTTTTTTTTATATACCGGTAATTTATGTGTAGCTAGCCGTATAAAATCTATAAAAACATAAAAACTTAAAAGCTGCAATTTTATTACTACAATTTATAAATACTGTACTAAAGGCTTACGACAGACAAAGTAGATCGTTATACAGAATCAAGTGGAAAACCTTACGCGTACGTCAGCGTGAAATAGTAGTAAGAGTCGAACGAATTTATCACCGTTTCTCAGAAATCTCGTTTGGTCTACGGTCAAAGAAATAACAACAACAGATGCTCGTTGAGGTGAAGGAAAACAGTTGGAGTTGGGGCTCGAACGATGACTCAACCGTGAATTCGAAGCGATTGCGCGAGACAACAATTAGCGAATCGAACTAGTCCACTGCACTTGTGCTCCTTCTTTCGATATCAACCGACCAACGTTGATTTTGATTCTCCTTCTTTTACTACTTCGACTTCCTTTTTATTTCTCGGGGCGTTGGAATTCATGTCCCACTTACGACGCAACGGCGTGGAATAAAGGTGTTGCCGACAACGAAGGTTAAATGAAACAAATCCCTGACATTCCACGCTTTGGCGTCCCTGCGTCGAGGGACATCGACTTTCTGCTTCTTCTTTTTCCCATTCAAAACTCCCCTGCCACACTGTCACCCAAACGACAAAACTGTCGTCGGAAGGTTCAGCCCTCGTTCGCCGCCGCCACACAAATTCTAATAAGCTGCTGCGATCATTCGGCGATCATCCGAAAAATTCGTTTCATGGCTGGAATTTCAACGACTGATAACAAAATTGGATATAAAAAAAAAGGAGCACAGACGCAAACATGAAAGAAGGGAGTCGAAAAAATTGTCATTTCCAACGCCTCGAGGGGCGACCTCTTTTTTTTACCCCTACTCAAAAGAACCTGTTTTCACGCGGATTGCAAACGCCCTACGACTTAATTGAATTGTCATGACACTTGCACTTGATTAGAAAAGTACCTCCCTCAAAGCGTTTTTCTCTTCACTTTCTATCGCCAACATATTCATTTTTTTGTCATATCCAAACTTTAACCACCACTTACTTCCTTTCGAAAGAAGAAGAAGAAAAAATATTAGACTTTAACACTGGCTGACGGTGAATTGTCACGTATCATTCACAACAAATTTCCTAATAGGTCGGTCCTTAGAAACCAATAGACTGTCAAATTATAAATAAGAAATTAACAAATTAAGCAATAATTTAACAAATTTTATCATTTGGATAAAGAAAATTGTTAAATTGATCGTTTAATATAAATTTTCTAACAATAACTACTTTGTTGCCACTTTATTGGTCACTCGCACTTGAAACTCAAATTTAATTATAAAATCAAGCAATAAAAAAAAACAGCAGCATTAGTATCCCAAATCAACCAACCAATTCATCGCATTTTCAAATTGCACCAAAAGGGAATTTCACATTCCCTTTTGGTGCCAAATTTCTTGACGCCACGCGCCGTTTTGAATTCATAGTTTTTAATTTTCAAGCTCGACAAAAAAACGCATTAAATCCAGAATATTTTATCTCAATACCCCTTACTTTTGAATTTTTCTTAAATTTCGTGATCTGCCTTTCAGTATTCTATGTGTTTCTAGCACCTCAATTCCTCATGATACAAAAAAATACAAGATTTCAATTCTGTTTATAAACAATCTATTTCATTACTCAAAAAATATTTTTAAAAAGTAAAAAAAAAACCAAACTATTTTACAGAACGCCAACGATTTTGCATTCATAGCAAAAAACACTGACTAACATAAAAAAGTAAAATTCGAGTTGAGACCTACAGTATTGAAAAGAGTTGTATTTGAAATCGATGACAATGCGCGGTTGTCTTTAAACTCGCAGCGGCCAAGAAACATCGAATTTTCGAATCGAAATACAAAACCGTGGATCGATGCGCAAAGGAAATCGATATCTACGCCACCGTGAATTTACCTCCAGAACCCTGTGGTGTGTCTTGTGCATCGGTGATGAGAAACTCTTCTAACGCAAACTGAAGAAGTAGAACTGCAAAACTACGTTTCCGGTTGAATTCTATTCCCTGACATCAACAACAACGGCAACAACAACGACGACAACATCAACAACAACAAACGGCAGTTTTACTTGAAATCGAACATTGACACCCTAGCAAAGAAACATCAACCTGAATTAACTGATGAAATTTAGTGTCTCATTGACGACCGACTATGTGACATACCTTTAATGTTTCCCAAAAAAATATGTGCATTAGGACTTGATGGGTTTAAGAATCGAACGAAAGAGAAGCGAAACGAAGACAGAAAGAGAACGTGTTCGTTTAAGTTTAAGTTTTCTATTGTTTCTTGTTGACATTAGCGACGTTGGAACTCATCATCGGTAGTTCTTCTCAATGAGGGCGCAGTAAGAAAACAATAGGTCGGTAATGCGTTTTCCAAGAGCTTACGCAATTTAATTGTTCGGCAATCATGATGCCATGTGGCAATAGCGTCTGAATGATTAAGCAATAAATTTTAATTACTCCCCCTCCCCCATCTTTTTCATATTTATTTCGCGAGCGTGCGTGCGCTTGAGTCATTCGGGCTGAAGAACATTTCTGCAATTCTGCCCAAATATTTTCCACTTTGCTCTCCTAGAAGAATGGCCTAATGCCCGCGGTATGTGTAGATTTATACCGCAGAAAAGGGGCAACTTCAAAACTTCATTAAAGAAACTGTCACCAGACATTATGCTTCACATCGCTGATTCCTTCACGACGAAGGAATAAGAGAGAAGAATTTTAATCAAGCGCACAACGAACGCATTGCTACTCCTCCGCCTACTACTACTACTACCACTATCACCACTACCAAGACTATTACTACTACTGATCATGATAATGCCGTACACTACACTCACCCCTTTCCCTTTCATCATCTCATTCATTCTACACATAGTTATCAACTGTTAATATACAGAAACGTTGTATCAACAAAAAAAAACAATCTTATTAGCCAGTTGACTTCTACTATCCTAATCACATAGTCTGTAGCAAAACGAAGAACAAAATTAAAAGAAGTTTCTTTTTGCAAAGATAATGAAAAATCTTAAAAACGCTAAAAGCAATAAAAAAACACTTAAGGGAACATTAGCTTGATACTTAATTCTTGGACTTAGAGGATTGTTCTTTTTAAGTATTAACGATTCCTGTTGGAAGATTTTTATTTTTTATTTTTGTTCGATGTTATGTCTTTGTCCTCTATTTGTTTTTTGATCCGTTTTGGAACGGAAATAAATTGATTATTATTACTTTTCCAAACTATAACCTCGAAAACAAAGTTCCACTCAATCTAATAACCCTTAATTGAACAAACCGACTAAGAAGACAAACACTAAGAAGTTGTCTTGGAAACAAGATAGAGCTTTCCAAAACGTCAAACTTCAACTCCGGTAGGTTTAAAAGAAAACCGACACTCTAGATATCCGAATCTTGTACTGGAAGCAGACACTTAGACACTAGAAGTGGATACAATTGACATCCTATATGTGCTTTCTTTGAATGTAATTTAATACCAAGTTTTTGATAAAGCCATCCGTAAGAAACGTTTGACAAATCAATGCATAACAATGGTGTTTTACATTAAACCAAAACAAACGTTCTTTGGCATTAAAAAAAATTCGGGTGTCCATTTCAGCGTCAAAACTTTTAAAAATCATATTGGCTGTGGAAGAAATGAGAAAGCACACTATTGCGTTCAGTATACACTACAGTACAACTATAGAAGAAGAAGAGTAGTAGCAGAAAGAAACGGAAACTCTGCTCTTTCACTGTGTTCCACTCGATGAGATTCCATTCTTTTATTGCGTCCCAATGAAAATTCGATACCTTTATGACGACTTCGACCAGTTCTAAGAAGACAACAACGAGCAAAGGTTATCGTCATCAGTCGAATTTCTTCCCGTTCGGCAAAGCTTTAATGCACTTCTTATGCAAATAGCAGACGACGACAACGACAACGACCAACGGCGACGTCGTTCGGCAATTTCGTCGCAAAGAAGAATCAGACTTTGGTACCGAGCTCGTTTTCCAAAAGCTTAATACCACCTAAGCACTCCTTTCTACCAAAACCCTTTCTATTTTTATCCTATCATGCGCAGCACCCAAAATCTACAGATTTTGTTGACAGTGGGAAAACGAATATTTCATTCTTATTTGCCGATGAAATGTCGAAAATGAGTGAAAAAAAAATTGATTTTTAAAGTACACAGATTTTTGAAAATGGAATTAAAAATTGCGACAAAGTAAAATCAATGTAGACTCGGCTTCGTCTATTTGAGTTAAGCTACTTTATTATTAAATATTCAGATTCATGCCAAACATCTCCTATAAGACACCTGAATTGTTTTCAGTTTCTATATCATCCAGTCAAATACTAAAAACAATCCTGGAACTATGTAGATATTGAATTAAAAAAAACAAAACAGAACAGAATTTATTCCGCACTTTTAAACCATTGTTTCGACAACATTTAATCAGTGCGTAAATCTTTCGATGCAAAAAAATATATACGGTAATCCTTTCAAATTTCGCGAAGAACTTCGAATGAAAAACAAAATCACTCAGAATGCAACTGTAACGTTGCCATATATTATGCATGGCATTCAGGAAAACCTCTTCTTTTTTTTTACTTCTTTCTTTTTCTCTCCTTTTTTTGTACCCATCCTCGTTCGGCACTCTAACAGCCCTATTACCTGATGAAAGTGTTTGCATAGGCGCACGCCACACGCGTAAACTCTCGATTCGGCGCATTATATATGCGCGAGGCATGCAGTCGACATGCAGCAGAAGCAAGTCGGATGCTACTTCCAACGCTCGCGACTGATGTTTATGCATGAGCCTCCGTTAAGTTTTCTACAACTGCTCACGCTACAACTCAACGCCCCAAAAAATTTGTAACTTCATTGAAAAAAAAAATGAGCTCGCGAGAGAGAGAGAGAGAGGCTCCTCCCTAGCCTCGCACCGCAAAGTTAAAAACTCAAATAAAACTCGTTTTTCACCAAATGAAATTCGCACCACCGTCGAAGCAAAAAGGCAAGTCAAAGACGAGGAATAGAAGAAGAAGAGGAGAAAAGAGGCGGAAGAAGAAAAAAAAATTACCACGTGGATTGTTGTGCGCGACAGTAGGTTTGTTATAGGAACCCACATGGTTATCTTTGCACGCAACGTGCGTCTTATGGAAATTAGTATGCACGTCTGTTTATAGGCAACAAGAAATGAAAAAGTTTGCACGAGATGAGATTTTTTTCTCACTCGCTTCTGCTTCTTTTTCTACGAGGCGTTGGCTACAACCACACCGATGTAACAAACCTTTAAATTAATTAACTGAAAGCATTTGGACGACGTTCCTGTAAAATTAGAACGCCAACGCAGCAACCTTTCCTGCTTTTCTTTCCAAAGCCTACGTACATTTTAAGAGAAACAACACTATTAAAAAGGCCTCCCGTTTATATACATTGTCTTTGTGTAACCTCAGAACTTCAAAAGTATGTGCTCAAAGTATTCAACGTTGTTCTTAACGATTCTTCTATTCCGTGATTAAAACTAAGCTATAGCATCAACCAAAACAGGAGTATTCAATTAAAGCTTTACAAAAAAAAAATGACGTCATCAACGCGAGTGTCCTTAACTAATTTTCCACGACTTAAGTATACCCTACATTCCAACTCCTGAAAGCTTACAATCTTTCTTTTTAATTTACACAAAAAAAAAGTTTCACTTCGTTTTGCCCAACCATCATGATCATGCGAAAAGTAAAGTTGAAATAACCCTTCGAAAATAATTTCAGACCCTTCCCCCCCCTATTCTCATTCCGTAACCTTTCACCGTTACTTTCATCACTGGGGAGAAAATTAATTTCGTAAAAAAAAAAATATATATATAAAAAAAAGGCAAGAAAAAGAAAAGTTTAGAAGGGTTGGTATATTTTTTTTACTGTGTTCGAAATGGCACTATCGCGGAATAAAAGTACACGGAGAGAAAATACAGCGATGTAAAGTGGCTGGCGTTTCAACTACACTAAAGAGGCCTACACGGTGAACATTCCTAACGACAACCACCTTCCCAAATCGTTTTGCCCTTTTTCTTCTTCTTCTTTGGGGCTCACTTTTTTTCTTGCCCTTGCTCCAGCACGATTTCCTTTTCATCCTCGCTCTATACTTTCAGTAGCGAAGCCATCATCACTTGATAATAATGCCCAGAGGAATCATTTGCGCCTCGGCACAGCACAGCACACACCACACTCTTCTTGGCTCCAACGAAAGGGAAATGGCGCTAGTGCATAAATTGATAAAGTGCCTGCTTAAAAACTTCTGCCGCGATAATGTCTTCGAACCAACGCTAGACGAGTAGTGGGCGACCTGATAGAAACACGACGACTACTTCTACTTTCTTCATCACCATCTTCTTCTTCTTTTACATACTTTTTCCACACTCTCACCACTTTCTCTTTCCATTTCTGGCGTGGAAAATGACGCCCACGCCACCCTTTCGAATTCAACAACCACCACCTTAGAAGTGTTGCTGAGCGAGCACATCAAACTAGGTACACCTTGATAGATACTTAATGATGAGATCAAGTTTCCGTTTTTTCCTCACCAGAAAATTCGGACCTGATATATTAGTTTACCTTCACTTTGTGAGTCTCTATTATTGGACAGCGAAAGTGGCAATTAAAAAGGAAAGATCCGTTGTTTTTTTACCTAAACTAAGTTGATATCTACTACACTCATAGATGCTAGTTTAGATTAGGTAAAAACAACAAACAAAAAAATTCAACAAGCAACTGCCGACAACAGACTTACAAAACCACTGGAGATGAACTAACGTACTAGATCCGAAATATCTCCGTAACTGAAAAAACATTAGAAAACGTTTAAATTAAGCAAAGAAATTCTCAGCGTGAATTAAACATTTATTTCTTCAAATAAATACCTTCTTGGTAAGAATTTTAGATAAGATTGTCTTTAATTCGTAACTTCGGTAGGTAGGGTAAGTAGGTGCAGTAGGTACTTAGAATTTAACGAAGGCACCGACTGGACGTATGACTGTATCGCTTGGCTCTCTTACTGTATTAATTCAAAAAATACTGGAATAATAATGAGGTGAGGATAATAAAAATGGCATAAGGTTTTATGATGCAGGAAAAATAGGAAAACCCCGAAATAACTTAACCCCGTGTTGTCAAACCCCAAACTGAATCCACCTGGCACGAACGGGAACCGAACCTAGCCTACTCACGCCAGAATCTCGTCACTTGATGAAATTCTGTATGAGAACGTATGAGTCGAAGTTTACCCCAGTGGACATCAAGGGAATTTAGAAATTGTCAAAGTTAGAATCGTTGATATAACTACACGAGTTACAGACTTATTGCTCTGAAAAGCAAATTTTTTTGTTAAATATGTATTTTCAGTGACTTGTTGAGAGTCATAGAGAAAACAGAAACTTGCATTTTAGCTTACCAACAAACTTTTTTATAAATCGGAAATCAAATTTTATCGACACCGAGAAGTCACATCTTGTATATGACTACGACGCTATTGAAATAAGCTACTAGGGCCTCAACATTTTCTGATTTTTTTTTCCTTTCCGGTTGCCTACTTTATTTCCATAACGCGTGTAAATCGAGCATAGAAAGAATGGAAGAAAAAACTAACGCGGCCAACACAAAGATTTATCACCTGTCAGGGGCAAAATTTCAACCACATTACTCAAATGACATCGAGTCGTCGTCGTCGTCGTCTTGACTTCGTTTCTCACTGTTCGCCAGCATCAGTGAACGTCATCTTTTATAACTCGAGACGAGGTTCCAAACTGCAACCAATGGTTGAATGACGAGATTAGCCTCTACCGTCATCACCTACTCTACACGACTGATTCCCCTTTCTACTTTTTTTCGCCATCTGTTACTAGGATGATGATAGGGGAACTTTCACGCCGGTAACGACGTTACGACTCTTTTGTTTCGACTAGTGAAGCCAATCGATACGACGACGATGACGTTTGAACGACAACTAACGGACAGATATTTATCGAAATAACCTTCCATTTCTATTCAAACCGGCTCGGTGTGTCAACAAAGACGCAAATTTTTATTGATGGCTTGGCAAATCAAGTTCGTGCTCGATCCTATCGAAATCTCTTTTCAGACGTAGAGGACGTGTAAAGAGAACCGTGTCGTACCTGTCACCAAAAGCTTAACTTACAATAGATGTAGGCCTATATTAGAAAAATCGGAATTTACTTTCAGCATGAGTGGCATCCATGTCAATAGAGAGATAAACACGTAGGCCTACTACCCAGCATTTCAACCCTTATACTAGTCTAAATAAATACTTCCTGCAAAATGAGTTGGGCTTAGTGAAACTGAAAGTTGAACATTGGAAGTTGGTTGAAAGTTAACACAAAGTTTGAACCACAATATGAAAAATAAATAGAGGCGACAGTTCTTGAAAGAAATAAAAACTATAATAATCCTAATTACTAACGTTTCGTTGTCCGATAGACTAAATTATATAATGTAACGGAAACTTCATGAAAAGAATATATTAGAAATGACCTAAGTGTTATGATCTTCAAAGTAGCACGGTATGAAGACAAAATAAAGTTTCATTAAAATATTATGTAAATAATGAAAACTTTTTCCAACACAGCAATGTATCCATAAATGTCATTGAATAGGTATTATCATTAAATGTTCATCAACGTAACATGGAAAACATCATCGTCTTTAAAATGACTTTTATAAAATATACATGCTTAAAGTAAAAAGACCACTAATCATTGTCAAAAATATTATCTATGACCATCTAAGCTTACTGTCACTGAGCAAGTTAAGTAATGAAAACATAAACAATAAGCCTACTTGTACCTTGAAGCTTGATGGAACAGCTAAGATGATACCAAAACTCAATCTTACCTGAAAGGAAAAAATAACTATTATTATTATTTGACATGTACGTGTAAAATCAATATCAAAATGAACTCAATATATTACAGTTAAACTTGATAATTAATTCTATTTATCGTTTAACTTTTTACAAAAATGATGTAAAAGTAGTCCTCGGTTAGGGTGTGTGCAAAACTTACCCTAACCAATCGCATAACCTAACCAGGTTAGATTATGCAAAAATCTCTTATAAATTTAAATCGCATACCAGTATGTTGAAAAATCCCATAAAATGGGAAAATATACACAATAATACATATACAAAATAATATAATTGCATATTTATAACTCGCATAACTCAAAGTATCATTAACTGTATCACCAAACTATGCAGTAAGATAAAACTGTACACAAAATACCGTAGTGATTTTGATATTTTTCCGTTTGCCGACTGGCGCCGCGTATGACGCTAATGGTTAAGGCTAGCGGTTCCAGTTTAGGTTTGACAAAGCAAAAATTGGAGATTGGTTGTCTATTTTTCTGTATCAATTTTGTTTTATTGACTTCATTTGTTTTGTAATTAGCTATTTTATGACCATTGTGTCAAATAACAAAAATAAGAAATAAATAAAATAAAAATGTAACAATTTTATGATTTATTATTTAAGTGTTGTTTTTTTAACTAACTAAACTGGTATCTAAACCCAGACATTAGTTTAGGTTAGTTAAAAACAACAACAACCAATAGCGTCAAGTGGGGCCATCACAGCTAACGAAAAATTAGTGTTATTGTATTATTAAATTAGTGTTATGTATAATGTTATTGTACTTGGTTAATGTATTTAAAAAATGTAGCCAAGCTAATCATTAAATAAACTGTCAGTGTCAACATATTTGCACAACAAAGTGAGACGAGGAAAACATTTTCAAATGAATTCGACAAAGATTTTACACGCGACCAAAAAAAAAAGAGAACCACAACAAATTGCATGATGAGTCCACTGCACTTGCGTCGAGTTGTTTTGATGACCTTAACGTCATTCGAAACCATTAAAAATCTTGCGCCGATCTCACGTTACGAGCACCAGACAAGAAATGTACGAAGTGAAAGAAAAAGAAATTCGCCGTTATAAGATTTCTGTCTACGTCGGAGGAAACGTAATTCAAGAGGACCAGAATGAAGCTCGAGCAAAGGGAGTGAGAGGGAGAGAGTTAGAAAGAGAGATAGAGAGAGAGCGAGAGAGATGAGCGGAAACGAGTCCTCGCTGCTGCCATCGGCGCCATTATCAGCGCAGCTGGAAGAGGGCGCTTGTCACAGTAATTGTCGACTTTCTCGGTGACGAGTCGGAATCTGTCCAACCCCTTACACCTACCCCCACTGAGGGCACATAATCGGTCGACCAGACACCAGCGCCACACGTCGCTACACAGAACACACACACACGCCCATCGGTGGTGGTGATGGTCTCCGTGGGGCCAAGTAGAACCCGAAACTTCCGCTTGCTCGATTCGTTGTGACATTGCGGAATGGAGGAACCTAGATTCCGCTTTTCCCGGAAGGGCTTCCCGTTCCCTGATAAAACATCACGCCAACCAGGTCTAATGAGAAGAAGAGGCAAAGTGGCAGCTGTGCTGGCACAACCAAAACTAACGCTACAAGTCTCGAGAAGACAACGAGTAACACGATGGGGAAAAATCGATCACCAAAAAATTCAGTATTTGGAAACAAAAAATAACGGACAAAAACTCGAGTTTACCTGAATGTCTAAGCTTATTTGTAGTCAGCTAACCTCAAATTTTGTTCACGTTATTTTAAGTTTCCAAATACTGGATTTTATTCGAAAAGCAGATGTGATGAAAGGTCTAAGATTAAACCTTTAAAAATTGATAAATCATGAAAAAGCAAACGCAATTTGTAATTCAATTTAGAATTATAAGTTTACTTTTATACTCCCTGGCGATGTAACTTTCGAAAGGTTAGGTACAAGTGCAATCGTTCATCGTGGAGCATGTCATCAACTGATCGAGATAAAAGGTTGGCGACACAAAATGGAACCTAATTAGTTATGCGATGTTTACATTGTTTCACCGATGATTGCAGATCAGCACTAAGGGTTATTGTCATAGTTTATTCCAATTAAAATATTTATCCACTTTTAAATTTTTAACTCAAACTGTTCGAAACAGAATAAATAATGTATTAAAATCTCCACAAAGTTCGGTTATACTAATAGACTTTTTTTAATTATTATCATTATCATTATTTTTATTTCCCAGTCTGAAGACTAAACTATTGTAATATATTACAATAAAGTACAAAGTTTAAAACTAAATAATTCACAAATATAGAACAAACAACATTATATTACAGTATTTACACTATACATTATAATTCACATAACGCAAAATCTGCGCCTTTAACTTTCTTTATTCGATTCATTCGACTTTAAAACCTGTGTTAATTAACTAGACAAGTCACGAGAAAACTTGCTGTTTGTAGTCATCTATCAATCTAAATTAATATTCGTTTCTCTTTAATAATTTATTTATCAAATTCATAAAAACGGAATGTCATTTTTATATAATTAAATTAACTTTTATCGGTTTGCATTGATCGAATGTGTTTTGCCGAGAAACCACCCTGAAGGCGGAGAATTTGTGTTATACAGTGAAGCCATAGGAAACTTTATAAAAGAAGAAACAGAATTGACGGAAATAATCTATGCGGAAACAATTCTTCTCTAAGAAATTAATTAATTTCATTTCTTCTCAAAACATAGTTACAAAAAAACATACGAACTTTACAAAACTCTTTTTAGACAATAAAAAAAAGGGGGTAGATCACCAACCATCCAACCACTCCACTAACCAAATAATTGAAACCATTTTGTGGAAACCCGTGTAAAGCAAGGTCGGTCACTCACTCACTAGTCATTCAAAGTGTAACTGTTAGGCGTTTCTCCAACGTCGTGGGAGTCCTTAGTCAACCAAAATTAGAACCACACTAATTAACTCTTTTAATCGAAAACAAAGCCCAGAGCAGGCCACGTACAAAGCAAAGCAAATTCTACTCCAAGTATTAGCTACCACTACTATTGCCAGCAGTAGCACTGGCAACCTTATAGCGGTTGTCTTTTTCGCTCGCTCCCTTTTCATTACATTCAGAGATTTTCATTTTCTCTAAGGATTAAATGCAATTTTAACTAAGGCTCGCCATGCTCTACGTGAAAACAATTATCAACATCACGATGGCGAAATCAAACAGAGGCCACTGATTAAAATTCGGTAACTGCAAAGACCTAAGACAATAGATCCCCCGAAATAAAGTTCTTTTCTCTCTTCAGACGAAAAAGTGAAAGGAAAACAGCGTTTCTCCTCCGAAGCAAACACAATAAAATTACCAGCAGTATTCAATCTTTCGATGAATTGTAAACAAGGCGACGCATGAGTGTTTAATTCACTGTTCATCTAAGTTTTAATAAATTTGAATGAGAGTTCTTTCCCCAAAAATGGATTTCCAAAAAATAACAATCCGTAAAATGAATTATTAATAAAATTTATACCACCATCTTTTAAAAGGCAACTACAAATATAAAGTATAAGCTTATTTTCTAAAAAGTTTTAATTCAAGTCAATTTAAATTATCATATAAAAATGCTTATTTTTCTAATTTACGAATGCATCGTGTTAAACTCATTTTTTAAAAAAGTTTCTACAGTTAATGCATGACATGAGGCCACTAAGACATGAACTAGTCATACGTTCAAATAGTTATACATTAAAACCTATTTTACACGTCCAACTTTTTCAATCAAATTCCAACGATTCAACTGTTTTCATGACATCATACACACATCCAGTCATCTCGATTACAATTGAAAAACCTGGTGTAAAAAAGTGTTAAGTAACATTTTTACACGCTTAAGTGAAATTACATAGCGACAAAGATAATAAAATGTATTAACAACATAAACAATAGTGATAGAAGAAAAATTATACAATGATAAAAAAACAGTTACAGTAATAAAATACTAAGGTTGCTTATAGGTATTGTAAATCAAAAGTTTAAAAAAATGCTAATAATTCTACTACAATTGGTGGATGAGAATACGCTATAGAGTAAGTAATGTTCATATGAGTAGCTTATTTTTAATGTTTAGTTTATAAAGTTAGCAATTTTTAATTAAACTAGGATTAAATACCCTATTAATAGTAGTATTAGTTTGCTCTGCTTAGTAGGGATTTTAAAACTTAAAGGGTTTTGGTTTTTTAAAAATGTTTAAAAACTCTACAATTAAAATAGTGAAAATTTACTCATTTGTGGTCCATATAAATTATCTTTTTCAAATCGCAAGGTTTTTTTCAAATCGATTTTCAAATCGCTACTTCATTCGGAAATCACATTGTATGGGAACTTGTTTTTGATATAACTGGGTACGTCACTGATAATTTCTATCATGTAATGGCGGATTTTTCTAACAGTGACATCAATTTGCAGGTAGATTTTTCATATGAGTTGTGGTGTTGCCTTAAAGCAGCACTCAAATATTTATTTTTTGCAGTAATAATTAAAGTATTTGGCGTGGAAATGCTGTTCTTGTGACAAAAATTTGTGATGGATTGGTACATCGACAGTCTAAAAATAGTCTTAAAGCACTTGTTGTAGGCTACGTTTAGTCGTTTGATATTGTATTGATGTGTGTTAATTCAGATTTCAGTTTGGAAATTTATTATAGAATAAATAATATTGCAGAAATTACTATCTTTTTTTCATGGAATTTAAGAATCCTATTTAACCTTTTAAGGGTGTTACTTAAAAAAACTGTTACTTAACACCCTTTTACACCAGGCCCTTCAATTATATTGCTATTTAAAACAATCAATAACCAAATTCTCACAATATTTTTTATTTTTATTTATTTATTTTTTATTTATTTTTTGAATTAAACGGTCCATGAGGACCAAATACACAAACAAGTAATAGGAAGGCTATTCAGCAAAAAAGAATCAAAGAAATTTACAAAAAAAAAAAAAAAACAAGAAAAAAAAAACAAACAAAAAATATAACTATAAACATTTTTAGCAAAAGATCAGGTTATTTGAACTATTTGAAGTATGAAATACAATCTTTAGTTTGACATTCGTTTTCGTACTTTCGGTCAAACAACGAAACAACAAAAGCATTAAGACGCGCTCGTGTGTGTGTGTGTGTGTGACGTCAGGTTAGGTTAGATTGGAATCGATAAAATTTGATTGAAACAGTTTGATGTGTAAAATAGACTTATCGCTAGACCAATTAATGAAGCTACACGCACTATGACCAATCGGAATAGCATACAACCCTGATGGACAAATCATAAGTTTCCTCCTATTGAAGTTTTTGACATAGTTCCTTGTGGTTCAAAACGATCCTAATAACAAAAGTAGATTTTCCATTTTAAGAGTGATAGTGAAAAATATAAGTCAGGTGTCATAAACATAAGTTATTTAAAATTTCTAAGAATCAACAAAGTTTAAGAGTGTGCCATCGATTTTTATAACAGATTCAACTTTTTGTTTTTGAAAAAATAAAAACTCGGCCTCAACGGGATTTTATAAAATCAACCAACGACAAGTAGTTTACCTTTAATTCCAAAAAACAAAAAATCTTCAAAAACATTTCTTGCGAAAGCAAAACGTCAAGAACACAGCTTCGGGAAACGTCTTTCGTGTTGAAAAACTTCACTTTTTCTTTTTTTAATCAACCAACAACAGATTTGCATTGTGCTGCTCTCTTCGCACGTTCATACTTCACACGTTGGCCCAGGTTTTCTCTAGAGCCCATTAACGGGATAAAACTTTAGCTAACAACGAAAACTCCGCAGAGAGAGAAAGAGAGGAAAGCTATAGAAAAAGTACAAGTAAAACGAAAGCATGAAGAGAATAGACTCTTCCCATGTTTTTTATCTGTTTCCTAGAAACTAATACTGAGAATTGGATTGTTTTGCTCGCTATCGGATGACAAGAGGGAAAAACTAACCTCTCACATTCTTCCATTTTTCCCTTCTGGGCTTATACTCATAATCGTACTACTAATAATACTAGTAGTAGTAAACCATCTACTTAATAATTCTCTTAGTGTGTACCATTCAAGAATGTGTGTGCGCTTCTGAAAGGTCAGCTTTTTTCCTTTTCCTCTACCCCTTATACGTGTGATGAGAAGCCTGTAGCGGAAATGGTTAGGTTCATTCGCACTCTCACTGAGAACTCCCTTGAGGCAGTAAGAAGAGTGAAAGAAAACGACCAGGGTAAAAGAAGCATCTCGTCTAATCCGATCCGATTAAGAGTAACGAATACTGTCAAGTAATATGAGTTAAAACAATGAATTTCATAATAATAACTTAATAATAATAATACTGCAACTTAAAAACTTTCCCGTCATTTTGACGGTCTATATACTAGTAGGTGTAATAAAAATCATCATAGTAGCAGTAGAACAGCACTAGTAAAGCAAAAGATGTTTTCGTTGTTGCGTTTGTTTTTCCCACACGTCTCTAAGAAAAAGCAACATCCTCCACTACACCTGTGTTACGACGACGACTAGTAGTAGTAACAGTATATATATATATATCCAACCTACGTGTACGAGCCATCTCAGGATTTGTAGATTCCACTGAGAAATAAAGCAGGATCGCACCCGGCAGCTGCTCCCCAACCGACTTTCATACCATTTTACTGTGTGTGTTTTTTCCCTTTCTCTAAACGACCTTTTTCGACTCAAATCGCGTTTTGTGTTGGGGCGACAGAAATGTCGAAATAAAAAAAAATCTAACAAAGCTAAATATATATAGAAGGAAGAAAAAAACGACAATAGTTGTGCTCGAAGAAAAACCCACAAAAAATGTTAAAATAATAAGATAAAAAATATTCTTCAAGTGCTAAAGTGAAAAAAAAACACAAGAAAAACGAATTCAGAATGAATGAAAAACGAATTACAATATATAAAAATAAAATTTAGCATAGATAAAAGAGAATTTAAGGTGATAATTGGAAATATCGCAATCTAATGATTTCATGGCAACGTATAATTTTAATTGAAGGGCTCGAGACAGTAACCGCTCAGCACCACTTTTTAAAATTTTATACTATTGAATAAAAAAAACTGTTTTGAACAAAACGAATATGCAAAATCTTTCAAATAAATCATTTAGATATGTACAGATTACTTTGTTAACACATTTTTGGCCAAAAATACTTTGCTAGTAATATATGTATTTTCACAGTAAAGACAAATGTGAAATGAACCTGTCTGTTGTTTGTTCTAAAATCAGTACACAACAAAGAATAAAGAGCTATCGGACAGCTGTGAAACTTACTTGACTTATGCACCCAACAGTGACTGTCGACACAATTTATGATAATATTTAGGTAACTGAGCATCAGATTGGCTTGATTCTTGTTCCAAAAGACAAACAATTAAATCCATTGAAAAAAATGATTTTCAGCACAAAGTGGAGCCGACCGGTTACTGCTCCGAGCCCTTCAATTATATATTGCGGAAATACGTTTTTAACATTTTAGATAATAACACTCTAATCGGTTTTTATGTTATTTATTTCATCTTTTTTTGTAACAGAACATTCACGTTTCCAATGTGAACTTTTTTTCAACCGAAAAAAAAACCAAGTTGTAGATTATTGCAATTTCAGTCAAGTCGAGTTGCATCCGCAAATGCAAATCGTAAAATGGACGTTCTTAAAGGAAAATACATCATTCCAGAAATTGTGTTTCCATTCAACCAGGAGTGAGGAAGAGGTTATAGTAAAGTTGCGCGTTGCATATATAAAAAAAAAAACTAGGGAGAAGAAATCGTTATTCATAGGAAGGCTGCTTTTTGGTATTTCGATTTTCCATTAGGAAAACGCTAAAAACTTTTTACTACTTCTCCTATCACGGTTTGGAAACAAAGAAACCATTTCCTTTTTCCAGACCAACTTCAAGTCCGTACCGCACTAAGAACGGATAAAACAACGTGTACTAGCGCAAAAATATTTTCTCAACCAATCAGATTTTGCAAATTTTTTTGCTCTCTAAAGCCCATTTTACACGTCAAACTTTTTCAATCTAATTTCATAGATTCAAACTGTTTTTCTGACGTCATACACACGTCCGGATGCGTTTTCGTGTTTTCGTTCAAACAACAAAACAAAACAAAAGCACTTAAACGCGCCCGGTTGTGTGTATGCCGTCAGAAAAACAGTTTGAATCTATGGAATTAGATTAAAAAAGTTTGACGTGTAAAACTCCCTTAACTGATCCATTAAACCATACAAACGTTTGAAAATAAAGCTTAAAAAAATAAGCTCACGGAATTTTGAACTCCTTAAAATCTCCCGTCAACAACAAGAATTGCGATATTTTACGACTTGAGCAATTCGTTGACAACTGTGACGTGAGTTTTGTCCAAACCAATAAAAACTAATTGGCAACTTAATGACACAGTTGGCTATGAATTGTTCCACTTGTTCATGACTTGTCGCACCAAAACATTTGTGTGTTTGGCCTTTATGTTTTCCCTATATTATAATTTTCCGTGTATTAATTAGTCTACATAATCCCCAATTTTGTGTGTGTCCATCAGATTCATACACTTTTAAACAAAATGTTCTAACGTCTAACGACACGAAATTACTAGACACAAGTTCGAGTGCAGATTCCATTTCCTTTTTTGTCATGTCAAATATCTTCTTAATTGAAATAGACGATATTGAAAAAATGTTGCAAGTAAAAGTTTCTTGTTTCTTTCCCAAAGGCCTTTTCAACAATACCCCCACTTGACAATTAAAAATTTTAAATTTGCAGTCCTTAAACCACAAATACCTACTTTCTTATATCTAATCAAAATATTTCATTTTTCTGTATCCAGAAAATCATCGACACACACGGTTAATCAGTTCTTATTCGTTTTGTTCCAAATGAACATCAATGTGAAAGAGTCACGAGATTCAAGTTTCCATAAGCAGACGACAGGAAGTAAAATATAAGAAAAGCTTTTTGAAACACAACGCCACGTCGAAAAATACGAAGCGGATAATCATCTTTGAAACGAAGCAACCGTGACATGACTGAGCGTGCAATTAACACCTTATCAAGCTAGCAACGTCAAAGTGAGAGAGAAAAATAAAACAGAGGAAAAATGTAGAAACAAGGGAAAGATAAAAGAATGAAAAAGAAAGACAAAGAAAAGTAATTGGCAGTTGGTTGTTTTACCGTTTTTATACAACGCTTAATGAAAAAGACACCACTACCTTTCGCTAGCGCTAAAGAGACAGTACCTAACTCTCCACTTTTATTTATGGAACACAAAAGAGATGTCACTGCATTAAGACGCCGGCTTTTTTCTTCTTACATCACCGAAACGTCTCGATTTACACCAAAAAAAAATGGTGAGAAAGAAAAAATATCTTCTTTTTTTTTAATCATGTCTTTATTTTGGGTGTGGGTGCAATTGAAATGTTTATCTGGAATAAACGGTGAGAGAGGGGTTGTTCCGCGATCAAGCTACGAAAGCACGTTTATTGATTAATTCAACGTTAAACTTGTTTCAATCTCATTTTTTTCTCTCCATTTTTCGCTTCCCCTCGACAATTGCAAGAACGAAACGGAGCGCGAGTTAATGCAATAATGTCTGTTTGTGGATGCATGGAAGCGGCTAAAAAATTTAATTATTGAGCCTTTACACACCCTCCACAAAAATTCCTCCTTCTTTCATCTCTGACGAAACGCGCTGCCGACATACACATAAATGCTCACGAAAATGAAAGACAAGAAAAAACTAATATAAAAACCACACATCGGTACTTGTTTTTTTTTTTCATCATTTCTCTCTGTGTTTAAACTGGGGGGCTCATAATTTGTTACTTCAATGGTTCGAAGATCGAGAAACTATGCATGCAATGTAATCTACTTCGAGAAAAGGCATCAAGGAAAATTAGTATTGTCAAAGGTCTAATCAATGACGCAATCATCAAGATACTGCGAATCATAGAAGTGACAAACTGAGCCGATCCCAAAACGTTATTAAAGTTCAACAAATTCGAAAACATTGTCGATCTAGTGTACCTTAGTATTCACGTCAGAATTTGTCATTTCCTTTATACTCGCACCGAGCTATTTGTTTTCTCAAAGCCGAGGTTCCAGAAACAAAACGGAAATGAAACCCCAAACCTACTTATTCATAAAGAAACTTTAAAAAAGATAGAATCCGTAATAGCTAACGTTGATTCATAATATTCAAGGACAACGTACAGTATTTCCTCCATCAACCAATAATTGAGGAGTTGGGTGGAAAAGTCGTTATTCCTTAAAATACATATATTGAATCATTTTAGACCTGTCTATAGCATTAAAGACATTGATTGAGTATGGGAATAAATAAATATAATTTGCAATTTTGGACTTCTTGGAGCAAGAATATATACAGTTTTTTTTTATAGTTTTTATTCGGCCACACAGGACCATATTGACAAACACAAACATACAATAAATAAAATATATTTATAATAAATAAATTATTTATAATAAATAAACACTATTATTTATTTTAACATTTACTAATTCTGTTATATTGTAACAAAGTTCATAGAGCAAAAGAAAATGTATTCTAGCACATGCTGAACCTTGTTGTTTGTCAAATAAAACACAAAAAATATAAAATGGAAAATGGAAAACAAAACAAAAAATCACGACTACAGTATTGTAAATCTGAAATTTTTTGTCACGAAAATCTTTTATTTTTTTGGCATTTCACTTTCGGGTTGTTTCACTCGCTTGTTTCATTTCCAAACAATGGAAAAGATAATGATCTTTAAAAAAACCGGAATTTATAAATTAGCACGATATTTGGGATAACGGCGTAATTGCATTTTATATTAGCCTGTAACTTGAGACTGTTAAAGTTAACAGATATTTTGCAAAAGTTGTTCATTTTCCTTCTATAAATATACAATTGACAGAAATTTTTGTTAATCTAAAATTTGAAGGTGCCAGAAGATTTTGCCCCTTTTTTTTCAAAAACTACATTTGATGAGTTAAGCCATTATTCCACCCGACTCCTTTCTTTTTTCACATTTTGCAATCTACGACCACACCTTCGTGAGAACACTCAATTGTCAAACTCAGAAACCTTTTTTTTAAGAGAAGCTCAAGTTCATTTTCTCAACGTAAACGATTTAGTGACATTCTTATTATCTTTTGTTTAAATGTTTTCCCTGCACAAAACACGTTGTCAACACGTTAAATTTCAACACATAAAACCTCTTAACGTTAACGCTAAGCCAACGAGTAGATATTCAGAATACAAGTGAACAAAAGCACGAAGGAGAAAAATTTGACTAGTAGCACTTAAAACAAATATTAACCGGGCAGTCATCATTTTTAACAAAAAATAAATAATAATTATTGATCTGTTCCGAGTGAACATGACCGCATACTGTCGGTAGTAACATAATCTATAAAGTAAAGAAAAATGTTGTCACGATAGTAGTTTAAAAGGGTTTCTTAGATTTTACTTTCACTGTTTTCTTTTCCTTAAAAACATTTATCGACCTGTATGATCCCCCTGGGGTATCACGTACTAAAAATCACTACAAGTAAGTGATCTTACACCTCAACTTTTCCAAACGAAAAACATTCATTGTCAAACAAAGAATCGTCGTTTCACACTGAAGAACAAAAAGTACTGAAATAGGACTCTTCGAAATTCCCTTTTCTCTGCTGGTATCAACTACAGAACAACAACAAAAGACGTAGTCGACAAGCTTCTTCCATTTGGATGGATATTGCCATAGCTGGTCGGGTAGCAGCTGTAAACAATCAGTCGCGAGGCACACTCAATCAGCGTCATAGTCGCGTGACGCAGATAACTCTCGGCATTGGTGAAATCCAAGATGGAATAGCAGTCCAGGTAGAGAGAGAACTCTGCCGACTCTTCTTCAAACAGATCTTCCATCATGACTAACAACAACAATAACAACGATAGCAACAACTACAGTAGAAAGAAAACGCCGAAAAGTAGTAGTACGAAGTGAAGTGGGCCACCTCGTTAGAATGACCCAACCTCGGTGAGCACTTGTCAACTCACATTTTCCACGTGCAAACATTCACTCCCTTTATATTCCATCTTTTCTACTCCCCCGCCCCCCCGTCACCTCTCTCCTTCCTCTTCAAGTGGACCGAAAGATTCAAGCGGAATGTTCTCTCGAGTTTCTCCTTGGTCTTTTCAGCTAATCGATAAGGTTAAAGTTTCAAGTTGATAACGAAACGACTGTTTGTCATATGAACAAACCGCAAAATTATGAGAATTTTTAAACAAAGATAAAAGGACAGCAGAAATTTATATCCTGCGATAAATATCTCTTTATCCAATACATAGAAAAAAATTTAACTCACACCCCGTACGTACACTAGACTAGACTCTAGTGTACTAAAACTAGAGCACCTAGTGCAATCTGCATCGCGAGCTAAATGATCATCGCGAGCTTCTTTTAAGCCAAATTATTCCACGGGGGTACTTTTGCAATCACTGTGCGTTCTAGCCTCAACTCACTGGCTTGGTTCCATTACCATAAGGAAGAAAAAAATTTTTTTAGTAAAGATAAGAAAAAAAGAAGAAGAAGAATTTCAATAAAAAAACCGAAGGAGCTCTTTTACCTCTCTGGCACTTCGCCTTTCGCTCGTCAAACGAAGCCGCGGTGGCAAGACGAGACCGAGACAAGATTTAAATTAAAATCTTCCTGTTGCCAAGACAATCGCTGATTTTGTATTATTTTCGCAGATTGGGGGAAACGAGTCATTGCTCACGAGGAATAAGATCCATTGATTTCCTGTTAACAAACCCCCCTTACGACCCTTTTCTCGCAAAAACTAAAGTTGCCAAGTCATTCTTCCTTTAACGTCCGATTTTTCCAACCCCCATTTATCAGAATTCTCAAATTAAAGACCTCCGCCAAAATAAAAAAAAATATATATAATAAAAAAATAAACTTTAGCGTTATTTTTTTTTTTAACTTAAAACTTTTTTTTCAGCACCTTCCCTGGCAAAGATGAATAACCAGTCGTGATATTGTAAATCGATTTGAACAACCAGGTTGAATGGAAATCTGTTGATATTGTCAATTAGTATCAGTTTGTCAATAAATACGTAAAAAATGACAAAACTATACAACGTCACTTTTATACAAAGTTGTCACGAAAACAAATTACAATATCGTAAAATTTCAATCGTTTACTTTAATATTTATAATTGATTTTGAATTGAAAAAATCCAAATGGATAAATGATACACCATAAAAAAACACAAAATACACAAAAAAAAAAAGAAATAAAAATACATAAAATCATTCAATTGAATTGATGGAAAGCGATGTATTAAATGACCCGTCTGAAGCCAAAAGGAACTAACTACAACGTTTGGTTATTATTGATCTAACATGACATATACTCATTCTAGATTTCACTCACAATGAAAACTAACATCCATTGTTCATGTGAAAGTATTGTAAGGCAAAAATAGACTTTATGACTGAGTTTAGGTTTTAATGCTTAATTCGATTCTATTTTCTCACTTTCCTCAAAATATAAAAAATGTTGGTTGGTTCCCTTTGACTTCAGACAGCTCAAATGAAGAGCTTATTTCCAAAACGTCTTATTTCCACTTTTGAAAATCTTAAGTTGACAGGCTCTGAAAACTAATTTTGCATCGCTGATTTAAAATATGTTATTCTCAAGACTCAAAACTACTTTAAAAACCCACGTTTATATGCAAGGTCTATAGTCAAATAAATAAAAAAAAAGATTTCTGAAAAATTGTATTTCATAGACTTAAGACGTTTTGGAATAAACTCTTCAAATGTGTAAATATTTATTTTATTAAAATTAAATGGTAAAGATTATTTGCGTATTGTAGTGGTCAAAGCATTCCAAACGTTACAACCTCAGTTTACAACTTCAAAAGCGCCACAAAAGATAATACTTTAATATATGAAACGTAAATTTTATAAATTTACACAAGGTGAGTTTAACAAATGCGTCATATGAGTTCGTCAGTTGAACTGAAAATTTCATCTCAAAGTAAATTCTGCCAATACCATGTTTGATAAGCAAACTTCGAATGTTGACACAATTCTCGTTCATGCAATGCACGGGTAAATTTTAAAATATCTTACGAGAAAAGTACGTGAATGTTCTATTTGATCTAAAATTTGATCTCAAATAAGTAATGTTTACTTTCCTGTCATTCGCTCGATGAACGAGTATCACAGTTGTAAATATTTTACTAAGTTGACAAAACTCATGATTTTAAGCAGACCTACTGCTATCTTAATTTCGTCGAATCGATGCAGAAAAAAACAACAACTTCCTTAACGTGGATCATTGCATCGAACACATCTTCGAACATATGTATGTGGCTGAGTCACTAAGAAAGAAGGTAAGTAGGTAAGTAAGTAAGTAAGAAGGAAGGTGAAGCCGTTGAACGAAACTAAGCCCAGTTGTCGGAGGGATTTGAAGATTACAATTTGGCAACCACCGGTCTGGCATAAAATGTAACACATGGGAACCAGATTGGGAAAGTTTCCCTTCTGTGTCCCGTCCGAATTAATTGTTGAGGTTTTCCGGGGGCAGTTGAAAACGACAGCGACGAGGCCAGGGCGATGTAGCACTGCCTCGGTCATTGGTAGGACTCGTGCCAAGAGGCTTATAACCATAGTAGCAATGTCTACTACTACTACTATTACTACTTCTCCGGTTCGGTCGGTCTGCGAACCCAGCAAGTTCACCACTTGGCCGCGTGCACTTGAGAAACGCGATACGTCGCCTCATTAACGCCATCTTCGGCTTAAAGAAGAAAGCGGGTGGTACGCGGTGTTCAATTTACTCGTCTTCGATTCATCCATCCTAATAGAAAATTTCGCGTAATTGAATCAGAATGAAATGCTTCCCCGTCCAGGAAACCATGCAACGAGATCCGCACTTAAACGCAAGTACCCGTGGAAAAAAATTGTGTTAATCGTCACTCCAATTGCTTCCTGCCGAGTGCTCGAAACCCAAGACAATTTCACGATGCGAACATGTTCACCACTTTTCATCAGTGGGTAGGTAACACAAAACCTTTCCGCCTTTTCAACTTTATTCCAAAACTTAACCTGCGACTTTTTTTTTTTGAAAAATCTAGGACTTCGGCAACCGAGCACCACAACTAAATCCACGTTTACATTAAATTCACAATGAAGATGTTCCGCTTTCTTGGATTTTGATGGTTCCACTTAAGGTCCAATAATGTTTTCGCCGTATCCATGTTGCGCAAGATTCGAATGGAACACGTGCTCACCCATGTAAAAAAAAAATATACGTTAGCCACCCATAGGAAAGTCGTATCCATTTCTAGTGCTACTTAGCGTCGAACTGTTTTTCCACGCAAGCAGTCTAACGAGCACTCGGTGATCAAGTAGACCTACATAACGACCCTTAACACCAATGGCACCCATGAAAAGAATCAAGAAGTCGCCCATTCCTCGGTTTTCTAACGTAGGATTTCAAAGGTAGAAGCTTTAGTAATGTCCATCCGATGGAAAAGGCGGTGTTGAGAGAACCAACGGTTAATGAAAACCTCAGCTTAAGAACTTAAAAAGAAGAAGAAAAAGAAGAAGAAGAAGAAGAAGAAAAAATCGGGGAAAAGAAAGAACCAAATTTATCTGCAAGAAGGTGACCTCGGTGAAACGAGGCAATTTCCTGCGAGAGGGATTCTGAGGATGGAGCCGAACGGCAAAGCCAAGTAGCAGCAATGAATACGACAAAATCAACAAAGAAGGAATAAGAAGAAGAAGAAGAAGAAGAAAAAAGTCCATACCGAAGAAAAAGAAGAAAAAAAGGGCAAGAAGAAGAAGAGGAGGAGGAAAAGCGAAAACTCTTTGGAGAAGAGAGCAAACAGAAGCACATCGACGACGCCTCTGTTTCCCAAGTGCCTCGTTTCGCGCAACCGCGGTGGCAAGAAGCCATTACAGCCACACTTACACAGCCTCACTGTTTTGTATTCGCTGAAGGCTAGCAGGAGTAGTAGCAGTCTTAGTCGTTTTCTTATCTAAGCAGTTGCTGCTGAAGGCTCTCTTACTCACTCTCACTCTCTTTCTCCCCTGCCTTTAATAATATGTTCAAGTTTCAGCGAGCAAAAGTTCTCGTTCGATTTTCCTTAGAAGACTTCAACAACAGATGACACTCTGCCGAGACAACGTAAATACTCTAACATGTCATTTTTTTTATCATACAGATTCGTCCTTTGCATTCACTTGACGGATCCGGCAAAAAATAAAAGGAAAATCCATTACGGTTCAGAATCGAACGACAACTCGAGCATAAGTCAGGGAGGAAAAATATCAAAAAATTGACAAGTTGAAAGAAATCTAGTCACTATTGAAGTGGTGTTTTACAAAAGCTGAATATCCAACAAACTGAAACATGTTTCCACGTATTAATTAAGTAAACACCTTAATAAAATACGTTAGTGAGTGATTTTCAATTTTGATGACACGAAGTTTGATAACTTACGTTTTGTGATTGTTGAGTGATTTTGTTTTAATTCTACCCGGTCAGACAAAGGTACGCTTGTTTTATTTTTATTTTTTGTGTGTTTTGATTTTCAATTTTTATTTTTCTGTAGCTGACGTGTAAATGATGTGATTTGAGTTCTTGCCACGACAGAATGTAGCTCTACTAACGTAAGATTCAGAATCGTTAATAAACCTAAAATGGCCAAAAAATGTAACTTAAGCCTTTTAAAAAAATCGATTCAACTACAATCATATAATGTGAAAGTGAATTTGCAACTTATTTATCTTTTCCTAAAGCTAATATCGCTCAATTTAATGTTTCGCATTACAAAAGCAGTTGAATTACAAATAGCTAAAGTATATGTTACCGGCGATGTTTAGAACCCAGGCATTTTATACAACGCTTATTCTCTTTTAGCAAAGTGTAAAATAACATCTATATACAACTGTTATAATTGCTCTAAAAAAATACTTAAATCCGAATTCAGGTGTAGGTTTAAACCTAACCTAAATTTTTTCTTCAAAAATCAAACTCATTTCAATGCTATATTTCATTCATTGCCTAAACCGCGTTTGGAGTTTTACAGAATGCCTATGAATTCCATAAAATTCTTGAAGTTTATACTTTGCTCGCAACATATAGCTAAATATTCTGTTTTGAGATGTCTATCACTGTGAATAAAAATTAAAGTTGCGTCAAAACTTTACAAATCAAACCTATTGGGATATCGCGTATTAACTTTTGAGAACTTTTCTCTCTCATTTCGATCGTATCAAATTACACACCATCATATTTTCATTTTCTTCAAAAATAAATTTTCTGAAAATTGAACTCTTCTAATACGCTCTTTTATTGCTTCAAAAATTCACATCGGGCTTATCAATCATCTATTAACTTTTGTTTCCTTCAACTTCTCCGTTTTCCAGTTGAAAAGACGGAAAAAGAAAAGGAGGACAATTTCCGTATTGTTAGAAACCGTATCGGTGCAGCGGAAAGAGTTAGAAGATGAAAAGCGATAACAAGTCCCGGATGTCGAGAATCGCTAATTAAAAGGCAGAAAGCCCGACTTTCCTTTCTCAGCGTCATCAGGGAACGCCTCTAGTTTTAGCTGGCGAAAACATGGACGCCTCCGTCTTCGCGCCCACTCTCTTCATTCCAACGCAAGAATTTCGAGTTCCCCTCACTTATAAAGGAAGTTGAGGAGGAAGGGGCGTGGCGAGAATACGAGTCGTACGTGGTAGCTGTCGGACCTTCATATCTCTCGACTGCAATTTCGTCGTGATCTACGACCGCGAATAATTACTCGCCGCGCGTTTCGGAGCAGTTGCGACTAAAGGCACGGACAATACTTGTCACCATTGCGCTTCGCATTCGGCATTGTATATATTCTTCGCAAGCAGTCGGACTGTAATGAAATTTCGCCTAGTTTATCAGGCCGGAGCCTCTTAATATTTAAAGCGAACTTGTCAGCGCGGATTTTTCCTTTTATTTTTCTTTTATTCTTTCTTTCTCCACCGACGACGACGACGACTCGGGGAGATAACGGCCGAAAATGGCACGCGCAAATGGTACCAATTGCCACCGTGTTACCTTTTCCTCCCATTTCCGCCCTTTCTCGCACTCCTCTCCGACTTTCTTCTTCTTCTTCTTCTCATTCTTCCTCGTTTCTGGCGATAACGACCGTTAGCTAGTAGTACGAGATAAATTTATTTCTTTGTCGACTTTGGTCCTCGAGATGTGAAGAGCAAAACCCCTTCTTTTCGCAGTTTGTCTCACGACGACGACGACGCTCACTTTCTCGCTACGTGCACCCACGTGAGTAGCATAGAGGAGTGAAATGATTCGATGATGCAGCAGCCGACTCGTTAGAACGGTCGTAAATAACTTGCATAATTAATCGACGAGCAGGCCATAAATGCTGCGAGAATAAACACTCCGCAATTAACTCAGTGACCGTAACGGCGATTAATAAGTGCCCGGGAATGATCGTCGGTTGCGAAATTCAAGAAGATACGAGACGAAGACTATAGATCGACTCCTAAAATTGACAAAACACCACTTAGGAACCAGTTTTTTCCAACAACAAAAAAACCTCTATCATTAACAAAATTATCATCCACCAAAAAAAAATAGAACACACCACCCCGTGCTCGAGTTATCAATACCGTAAGGAAACAACCTAAATTTTAATTAATACCTATTAACATCAACTCGTGTGACAGTCGCTACGTTCCTCGAACCTTAGAACTCAAATTACACAAAAAAAAAGCTAAAATTAGATCCAATCACCGAGATATAAACATGTTTATCGTTGAAAATAAACACCATGCTACCTCTTTAAAAAAAACAAAACAAGTTTTTGTCATCTATTAACGTTTGAATGTAGTTCTCTAATTAGAAACGACCGAAAACTCGTTTTCTAAGTATTTTCTTCTTTTTTTTTAAATCACACTCGGTGATTAAACTCGAAAAATTCACATTCTCTACATCTCGTTAAGAAGAAGCTGGAATCGATATTGTCTTCTTCTACTTACTACTGCCGTTCTATTATTATAATGTCCATTTTCTTCTGTCCTCGGAATAAGAAGAAGACCGTGCGAATGGCCAACGACAGTGAAGAGAGATAGAGTTAAAGCGACTACTTTATAAAAGAATCGTTACAAAGGCCTCCTACGTAACTCTAATTGAATCTCTAAATTGTCAGTCGGCCTTCTCATCGCCTGGCTTGTCGCCAGAAAGAGAGAAAAAAAAAGAAAAATGGAATTTGGAGCCTTCATCACAAACTCGATTTTCAATCGATTCTGCTCTACACTTTGGAGTTCGGGTTTTTTTTTTCTCTCCCAGATCCCATTCCTTCTGAACAAAGGTAATTTTACGGCAATTGAATTCGATGCAAACAGCCCCGGTGACAATTTTAGACTTTGCCACCCAAAGGAATTAAAAATGTCTTCACTAATAACTAGGAACAGTTTGGATTTTTTTTCTCCCTTCTTTACGCCGAATTTGTTGCCGTCAATTACCTTACTTCAAAGAGCGTTCTAAAGTCAACACTAGCGTTGCATTTGTTTTGAATGTACACTTTAACGCGAGTTCTAACGAGTAAAACGTATTCCGTTGTTGATCCCAACACTTTTCGGTTTATCTCTTCACGGTAGTAAAACATCAAGCGTGGAAACAGGTACTTACAAAAACTTAATTAAATTTTTCATATCTCAATTTAGAAGTCCAAAACTCATCAGCCAACAAATCCAGACGAGAAAGTGAAGCAAAAAGGGAAGAAAAAATGTCCACCTAAAATCGGCAGCAAAAAAAAAAAGGTCATTCCAGTAGCATTTTGTGTTTCTTCTCTGGGTCCGTAGACACACACACATAGTATAAAAGGTCTGAAATTGCACCGGTGGAAGCTGCGAGGCATTCATTAGAGTGATCTAGAGCCTCCCGCAGCGTCTGCACTTCCCTGCAATCTGTTCTCAATGTAATTAGAAGTAATTAAACGTTCTTTGAAGCTGCATTAGGAAGTGTGGAAATCTATCTCCTTGGACCGGATCTTTGGGCAAAGGGAAGCCGGCAAACAACACGACGAGAGAAAAAAAGGAAGAAGCGACAGAAGAAGAAGAAGAAGAAGGAGGCAAAGACAGCCAAACTTGTCTCTGTCTCCTCCTCCCTCACGCGCATGCGCTCGACAAGTAGCACGAGCAATCGTGTTTCATTCTACTGTATGTAAGAAAAAGGAGAAGAAGAAGAAGAGAGAAGTAAAAAAGGTGAAGCGGCGGTATGAAGAGAAGAAGAAGGAGGCACGAACGACAGAAGCAATTAAAGCTGGAATAAAACTGCATAATTGAGTGTCCATTAAGAGGCGCTGACTGTGAAGCCACTAAGATTAACGTTGGCGCGAGTCGATTACGGCTTTTGTCATGCCGTACACACCACCTTTTCGCCTGCCTTAATGTCACGCTTCTTGTTTTTGTATAATTTTAAATCTACCTTGCTTAAAAAATTATTTCCACAAGAAAAATAAAAAACGCATTTGATTGAAGCTCTTCAACTGTTATTGCGCACACTTTTTACAACTATCGCATTCACACAAACATGAATCACAACAAATGAAGTTAATAAATCTTATATACTAACAGTCTGCAATCTGCACAAACTGGACAGCTTTTACGGACTACCTGTCATCGCATGAAAAATCTAAAAACGCCAAAATAAATAAAATTTCGCGAATTAAAACTTAAATGCTATGCTTTTTCCAATTTTCGAATGACTAAATTATTATCGCTGTTTTAAACAAAACGTTAAACACCGTCACATGTGAATGGGCCGTGACATCAATGTGACGACTCTGACTGACGTCATCAAACGCTCTCAATAAATACAGGATTTCCATGCACTAGGTTGCTTATTTTAAAGTATTTCCCGTCGATTTGACGGGTTTAAAACTAATAAAATTTTATGAACTACGTATTCAAATTAAAAAAAAAAATCAGCTGAACAAGTACTTTACTGAAACATTTGATCGAATTCAAGTTTTCATTATTGATCCAACACCACCAATCAATAAGCACGTTTTACAATTTCTATGAAACGCAACGCTTGTTTAAATAGTAAAACAATAAACTTCTTTTCATTCCAGAGATCTTTCACCCAGAAGGTCAACACCACTACAGTGTGTATTTCATTTGCTTAAACGACAGCACTTTTGACAGACATGTCTGCTGTTTTATACACTTTGCCATGTTTAAAATTCTCGTCAATAAATCGTTAAACGTACAATATTCTGCGCATGATCATTGGACTATACTGCCTTCTATTTTTTTCAGTCTAAGACCTCGGAGGGAAATGTAAAGAGAAAAGATGCTTTTTCATCAACAATGCGTATTTCCCTTACGGTGAAATGGAGCTTTAAAAGCTTTTTTCCCCATTTTTTTTCCTGGGGTTTGCCATACCGACCGGTTTGGGAAGGAGAAAAAAAAAACACACTCCACCGAGTCTTAGGGCAAGTTGAAGGACTCGTCGAAAAACTAATCGAAACCGAATCCTCGATTCCATCTACAACAACGTTAGAACCAACAGTTCCTAACAAAAACTCCATTTCGGAACGATTCCACAACAAAGACCGTTTCAAGTTAGAGAGAATTTCCGCCCACTCCCTCTCTCAAACACAAACACAAACACACACACACACACACACACACACACACACACACGTTAAAACCCTTCTCTTCGCAAGAAATCAAAATCGCACCAGGCAGCATATTCGGCATCATAAGACCACCAAGTGCGGTTTTGAATTGTTAATGAAAAGCGTTCCATTGACTCGGGTCCTCACTGTGTACATACACTATTTTTCTCAAGACGAAAGTAGCAAAAAGAGACGCTTTGGTTTCCTTATTCCCCACCAACTCTTTTCTGCCTAACATTAGACCCTAGACATCTTTCTCATTCTTACTCGACTATTCTTTTGGCACTCCCCAAACGTTGGCAACTTTCTCTTCTTTCCACAAAGCATTTAATATGGAACTGCCAACACTTTCGCCAAGAGGCGCTGACACTATAAAATGCATTCATTAAACGCCGACGCTTTTGAGAACTCAACTCTTCGCCACGCTTGGAAAACGTCCACGCACACAATTATCATTCGAGAAATCAGCTGATCAATAGCAACCATATACAAGCAACCAAAAAAACGTTCCCGATTTTATTTTTGCGGTTGAACCCCGTAGTTAAAGAAAATTGTGAAACGTATTTTAAACTACTTTCTCGATGAAACCAAGTGAATATAATATCGTTTAAATAATTGTAATTTTTTTTAAGATGATGAGTATGTGGTGGTTAGGTCAATCAAAGCGATTGATATGAAAACATTATCTTGCTGATCTTCTATTTTTAGTCTAGTTTTTCATACGTGCAAACGAATGAATACGTAACATGAAATCCCCGAAGGTACTTAAGCTTTTCCGTCCTAAAGGAGACAGCTTGTAAAACACTGAATACAAAATACGAGCAGAACGGTCTATTCCCTTCAATATTGTAAAATACGTCATCTATACACCGGAACCTTTTTTCCATTTTAAGTAGCTTACACAGTGTTAATTGTTTAATAGCCTTGGCCTATAAACTTTTAAAAATTAAACTAATAAGATAAACATCACGGTTGTTTAGAAGTGTAAGTTAATTATTAAACACACAGGGTGAAATAAAATAAAAAATTTCGTAATACTATAAACGAATTATTTCAACTCTCTCCAGAATCAAATGAAGAAGAACGACTCAAAATATATAATCAAAAACTGTTTGAAACCCAAGATCATATTTTTCTTGTATTATTTTCAAGAAAAATAAAACTTGGGAAGAAGTTCGATTCGCAATAAAGTAAAACACGCGTAACGAGAGAACACGTTCAATTTGTTGTTGCGCAGAACCAATTGATGAATGGTTGTCACGTGAAAAAAAAAATCCAATTTGATTTGAAGAGTTGGGTGGCACCTTTTACTGTTTTTTTTCTCCTTCGCAATCGTTTTGTTCTTTTATTGTTTCTGTTTGTCGTTTGATCTTTTGATTGAACCCCTCACCCAATCACTCCCCCGTATTGTTTTTCTCTTTACACCGCCATTGGTATCGGATACGTTTAACCTCCATTATTTCTTTCGGCCCCGAGTGATGTTTTTTTCTCGCAGAAAAAAATAAATAAAATCCTATAAAATCCAATGAGTTTTTCTCAGTCTAACGTGAACAACTTCCATCGCTTCAAAATACTTGGGAAGAAACACCAGTGTCTAGTTTGGTGCTGCACAAGCACTTTGCAAACTTCGCTCATAATTCATGGAACGAATTCTTTTCTATTTCTCGTGAAAAACTTTTTGGGAGTTGATTTACCGAGCTCGCGGTTGACGTTTACAGCACAGGCAGTTGTGAGGGTGAGAATGCCGAACGTCTTGATGCGATTTTAATAATAGCCTGTCGTGACGAAAAAAATTTTCTCTCAAAAATTTATAACGGACTGAATTGAGTGGGAGCGTACGGAAACTATACTACCGTACATGATGGCGACGATATTTTGCGGTTAACACAAACTATGAAATAACCCAAGTTGGATGCGGGAATTTTTACTGGCAAAAAAAAAATTATTGCATTTACTATAAAACAGCCATAAAGATGCAATAGTGAAAAAAAATAACTGTAAATATGGAAGAAAAAAAACATGTTATGAAACTACATTCAAGTCAAGTCATGATGTTTGTGATGTTCAACACTAGATTTTATTATTGCTGCGTGATTGAAATTTTATTAAAATTTTTATTAAAGATAAAATTGAGCTTATCATGTAATTACTATGTAACGTCATGGTAAATCATATAATACATGATTAAATCATGTAAAATTGAGTGAATCATGTAAGATGAAATTGAGTTAATCATCAATAATATCTTTTACAGCCTCATCATCCCGGTGAAAATATATTTTTGACTGTTAACTGTCTAATTGAATGGATCGTCTTTGCACTCTAAACAATGAGGGTCGCTTACATAAGCTATTGAACTATACATTGAACTATAAGGAATTGAACTATACATCTAATAAATGTATTTATTTTTGTGTACAGCGATGTGTGGTGATTTAATGCAGGTATTTCGTGACAACACTTTTCCATGAAATAAGACCCTCCGTGTGACAAAATCTCAGAATTGACTCGATCCGTCAAAATTTAATGCAACAAAATGTCTGACATGAAATGCCTATGTTCAAAATTTAAGCTCTTTAGGTGATCAGAAACTTACCAAAAACTAGCTTAAAGAAGTTGAACCATTTCACCTCGGACTAAGATAAATAATGAAAACAAAATTAACAAGTAATAACTATACTGAAGCAGATAACTATACTGCAGCAGAACTCATGATATCATCCGATATAGACGCACTTAACCAGTGGTATGGCGCGCGTTCCATGAAGTTAAATCAACTCAAGACCAAGCAGATTTATATCCATCGTCAATATCATAATAACGATACAATTAAAATTCTGGGAGTAATATTCGACTCTCACTTGACCTTTGGCCCACACATCGAATACTTAATTAACAAAGTGAACAAAACTATGTTCATTATAAAACGAATTAGACCCCTGTTAACTAATCGTGAGAAAAGGGTTTTCTTTCTTACTAAAATTATTTCCATTGTTATTTACGGAATACTCCTCTGGAGTGACGCTGAAGCCTTTCGCTTGCGACGACTCAAGGTAACTTATAATAATCTGCTGCGCTCACTCTTCGGATGGGACAGGTACCACTCAATTACCATCAAGTGTAGAATTTTACGTATCCTCACATTCAGTAATCTCATTTGTTATCACCAGCTAAAAGAAGTTCCCCGATACCTGTGCAACCGCACCCATCCCTTGCACCGCTTCAAAAACCTCTTTAGATATCAAGACTCCGTTCGAACAGTTAACTCCTTTAAA